>CAOKZL010004707.1:0-19456 GCA_948472985.1 Iguana delicatissima | reverse complement strand
CTGGTCATCCAAGACTGGATCGAAGACTTGCACAAACCAGTGCTGGAGCGACCGTGCGCGAGCCTGATAAATAGGTCACTGCAGTTGTCGAGGCCCATGTACCCGAGGAGTTGTTGGATTCTCCTCACTGTTACTGTGTCGGGACTGCAAAAATGGTAGATGCTGCTGCGGATTGAAGCTTCACGCCCGGCTCATCGGTAGGTACGCCATTGCCGATACCTGAGTTGAGGCTTGTCCTTGACTAGTTTCCAAGATCCCTCGGCTTTAGTATGGGACTTCTTTGGGTTGACCCACAGTCTCGAGGCTGGTGAGAAGAGTAAGTGTCCATGTATGTCTGTACAAGTTTCTGTCTGCAGGATGCCACCAAACTGAATCATCCAGGTAGGCGTAGACCAGCATGCCTTTGTCTTCACAGGAACATATACCACAGGGTCATGCAATTAGTAAAGACCTGGGCGGCGGCCGAGGCTTCTTAGTGAGAAGACCCCGCACTCGGCAAACAGGTGCCGTTGACCATGAACCGTAGGTATCGTCTGGTGCTGTGGCGAATGGCAAATGTGGAAGTAACATCCCAAAGATCGATGAGGCCAACCAGTCCCCTCGTTGAAGGCAAAGGCAGCATTGAGGGTAGCGGAACCGTCTGACCTTGGGCGGATGTAGTCGTTATTTCGAGGTAATACATAGGGCCGCAGTGTTCCATCCGTCTTCGGCAGCGGCAACATCCAGTAAGAAGCCACAGTGGCTTTGGCCCAGGATGGAGATCCCTTCATCGCTCCTTCAGTACAAGGATCTCATCTCCTCCAGCAGTGCCAAGCTGGCCGGGTGCTGTAGTAGACTCCTTGTGTAGAATATCATAAAACTCTATGGCGTAGCCAAGACGACGGTGGTAAGCACCCAAGAGCTCCGTGGTCAACGTCTCTGCCATTCGGCAAGGTGCTTCCTGCCCAAGTCGGCTGATCTTCTGGGGCCGCCTGCAGTCTGGAAGGTTGTTATCAGCAGATGGTCAAAACCGAGATTTGTCCCAGATGAGATTTTAGAAGAGGAATACGGAGCCCAATGGGGAAGGTAATAATTAGAAACTTGTAGAATTGGAAATTCAGAGTGGAAATTTGAAAATAAACTTTGAAATTACATGAAGGTAGTGGTATTATTCAACGAATAGTGCAGTAAAATGTCATCAATTACAAGTATTGTATAACCATCCTCAAAGTATGTAGAGGAATAAGAGAAGGAGGTTAAGAGGTATAAAAAATAAAGTGTTAGTATCATCAGTAAGATAGTATTACATTGCAATCATTCAACAATATTACGTTATATTGTAATTTTTCTTTTTTAATGTATGTAGTATTTATTGCTATGATGACTCATGTAACGATAAACAGTAATGAGTGTTTTATTTGTATATTTGTTTTCTTTTAGTAAAATAAAGATAAAAGAAGATGGGCATTCAAGAGGTTCGTGTAGTAGACAAATGACTGAACTCGATCGTGACTCGCGGTTGGTATGTGGAGGAGGAGGACACCACACCACGATGGCCGGAGCCGAAGCTACGGTGAGACCGGCAGATTTGGTCAATGCCCATCTTCTTGGCCGTTAGTTGGGCCTTGACGAGATGGTCCATAGCCTCCAGTTGAGGTATGGAACAGTCCCTGGCCATCAAGGGAACTCCTTTTATTCCTCTTGTGGCTGTCCTCGGCAGCCCCGACAAACGGAGCCACGCGTGTCGTCGAGGGTACTGCGTCCCCCATTACCCTCCAGCACAGCTCTCCACGGGCATGCCTTGAGGTGGCGATCTGTCGGTTTGAGACCGCCATTGCCTCGCTAGTAGCCACGCATTTGTGCTCCAGTTTTCCAGAACAGGCAAGCGCGGTGAATTAGTCCAGGAGATCACGGTGATACGCAGCAAGCACAGGCCAGCATCGTGTTCAAAATTCTGGCCGCCAGGGAGGAGGCAGAGCAAAACCTCCTGCCAAAGTTGTCAAGCTTGCGGCCTTCACGGTCCAGTAAGTTTCGTGTGTGCTTGGTTACTTTGGTCTGGGCTGATCTGCACCACGATGCAGTTCGGGACCAGGTGACTGAAGAGGAACTTGGGTTTTGTAGAAGCCAGCTGGTGCAGAATCCAGCTGAGCTGAAGCTAGCTTTGCCCACAAGTGTTTTCAGGGCGTCCAAGTAAGTGCTCGGCAGAAAACAGCAGCCAGGTACAGCAACAACAGCTATTGCCTGCTGCTGAGCCGGCTCCACAACCTTCAACCGCATACTCTGTGGCCCATGCGGCAGTACAGGATCGTGGAGAACTGCTGAATGTCCTTCCGGTGCCAACTCTGGCTCCAGTCCTCTGAAAGCCAGTGGAGGTGAGTCATGGCAAGACGGAATCTGCTGAGTCTGAACCCCGTCCCATAAGATTGTGAAGGAGACGGAGACCTCTCCACCGACTTCTGCACATGGCTTGCGGGGGGAGAGCCAAGCCACCTGTTGGCGCAGCAGACGGCATGTACTCGCAGGATGTTTGCCTGGGGGTCGGATGACTTCGAATGGGCACCACCCAAATGGAGGGGCGGTGAAAGGGCCTGTGTCTCTCGTTCATGTAGCGTCCGCGTTGCTTGTGCTAGGTGGCTCTGAGGCACAGCACGCGTCGTATTTTACTGTCCTCAGGGGGAGGTCCACTGCCCTGTAGTGGAGGGTCCCCTATCCATGCAGCCTGCAGAGGTCCAATCGGCTAGGTAGCCTCTCGTAGTGGGAGTGGTAAGTTTCCCAGGCCAGCAGGATCGGTGCCGAGGTGACCAGTACCGTAGGTTGGATGGTACCTATTCCTGTACGACAGGGAGTAGTAGTAGAGGACCCCAGGTGCTTGCGCGCAGAGATGCTCCTGGCTGTATCTACCGAAATAGGAGGCGGAGGTATACATCGAGTTTCGAGAGTGGACTCTCTCAAGGGGATATTTCCCTGTGGCGCAGAGATGAAGCCTCTGCTCGGGAGAAGCACACTCGCTCGTGGCCGTCACAAGGCTCATGTCGGGCCACAGCCTCCTCCTGGCGGTCAACTGATCTACGGTGACTACAGGTACCCGCAGCTGTTAGTTCAGGCAGTTCCAAGGGCAACACTTCCACGGCTCTGCTCCTCGTCCACATGTCACACCTTGGTGGTCCGAGTGCTCTTCTGTATTTCCCACCAGCTGGGGTAGGTGGAGGCGTTGGGGAGGCGAGGTTCCTTAGAAGGAGCGCTCGTCCTTTTCCTTCTCTTTTCTCCTCCCTTTCCGATGTCCCAGGTAGGCAGCACACTTCCTTTGGGCTGGGTGTCAAGGACTTGGAGAAGGGCAGAAGCCCCGCCAGCCCACAGGTTCCTCTGCTGAGTGAAATAGCGAACAAGCTTTCAAAATCCTCGGCAGCATCGATGTCGGTACCGTACCCAGTACCTACGAGAAAGTGGACTGGCAGCCACTGACACCCGTCGATGATGGAATGGGTCCTGGCCATGTCGACTTCTCCGCCATCACAAAGCGGGCCTCGGGCAGTGCCTGTGTCGGGAAGGACTCTTCCTAACAAACACCGGCCGCCCAGCGGTTGCGGAGAGTTTGGTGAGTGAACTGCCGACAGACAGGCAGGCTGGAGGTTATGGGCCTCGCCCAAAGGCACCGGCCCTGCTGAGAAAGAGTTTCCGCCCACAAGAGATACAACTTTTAAAAAGCGCGAACAAGAAGAAAGTCCGAGAATAGTAAGAAGGGGAGAAGGGGTCGGAAGACCAAACTAGTCCATAATCCAAAACCGTTAGCCAAAATCCAAGTTCGAGTCAAAAACGATAACAAGCACCAAGAAAAGCACAAGCCACTAAGAGAATCTTTTGTTCGCTATGGCGGACGAGAAAGAACTGAGGCGGCGCGGCCGGGCTCAGCATGCGCAGTACCAGCATGGGGGTAGGGGTCTCCCCATGAAAGCCTACTAAGCTCTGGAATTTTCCAACCAACACGTCAGGTGTGCTAAACTCCTAATGTATGAGGCACAGAGACCACGAAGACGAAGATAATGATAGATCAAACAAAAAGAAAGAAAAATTAAGAAATGACACTGCAAATAATAAACTAAGAAAGAAATTAAAGATATTACAAGTAACAAATCAGATCAGAAACTTCGACTGAACTCGAGAAGAAACTAAGAAGAATTAAACAAAGGCACTTTGAAGTGCGGGACAAGGGCAAGTGGCTGGCCTACAATTAAGGAAACAAGGAAACACCTGACTACAAGCTAACAAGGCAAGTTGGTGGTCACAGATCAAAATACTTATAAATATATTTTCAGAAACTATATAAAGATCTTTTGGTAGTACTTCAGATTCGGACAAAGAAAAAATTAGAAGTTTACTAGAAGAACAAAATACTCTTAATTAGGCAAAAACAGCCTGAACTCTACAATACTACAGGAAATTACAAAACCCTAACAGCACACTGCTGCCACAGATGGGTATGCCAGAGGGATGATCACTAAACCTTGCCATCAGTAAAATGTTCAATGAAATGGTACAGTGGAGAAGCTGAATCATGGAATGATGAACAGAACATAAAATCCAAAAGAGAAAGACCCATTGGATATAATTATTGTCAATTTCTCTGTTAAACATTGACTACAACAGTGGTTCTCAACCTGTCGTGGACTTCAGCTCCCAGAAGCCCCACTCACCATGCCAAATGCCAGGGCTTCTGGGAGTTGAAGTCCACGAACATCTGGGGACCCACAGGTTGAGAACCAATGGACTACAAGATCTTCGCTAATATAAGCACAGAATACAATTAAGAAAATATTACAGATAATAATCCATGAAGATGAAAGTGGTTTTCTACCCCAAAGTAAGAGACAATACAAGAAAGTAATCAACATGATAAGAAATATCTGAAAAACATACAAAAATTTTTTTGCAATGATCTTTGTGGATGCAGAAAAACTGTTTGATAATGTGGGATTGGACTTTATGAGGACCCTATTCAATAAGGTGAATGTGGCCAAAAATTTATCACTTGGATCACAGAAATTTACAAAAACTGCAAGGCCAAATCATCATCAATGGAGAGAACAAAACCTATTCAAGTCGAAAAAGCACCAAAACAGGGATGCTCACTTTCACTTATAATAATTTTAGAGATCCTCTTTAGAGCCCACCCTCGTTTGCAATCAGAATTAAAGGAACAAGGATAAGACTCAAGAATATAAACTAGGAGCCTATGCTGATGATCTAGTAATCTTCCTAATAAGACCCCAAAACAGAGCATGGTAAAAATCTAATGGAAAATGCAAAGAATTTTACAGACTGTGGGGTTTAAAATTAGAAGAATGAAACAAAGATTCCATTACAGGAAGAGATAGAAGAATTGCTATACATAGAGGATCTCAAGAGAGACAAGAAGATAAAATATCTCGGTATTGTGATCTCTAAAGCAAAACAACAAACTGTACAAAACTGTTAGACTGTTAGTTTTGGCAGTCAGCCCTCAAGCTTCAGGAGGTAAGGGTTAACTGGTTACTGCGCTGCTCTGTTCCTGTTGCTGTTTTAGGTCACTCAGCTGTGAGCGTTGGGAAGAGACAGGAACGGAAGGTTTTCGTCAGCATGTAGATTGTGTAGTCTGCCTCTAAGTTCCAGTGTTTCACACGGGACCTGCGCTATGTTTTCCTGTGTGAAACACATGACGTCTGTCTGTTGTTCAAATCCTATATGTAAGGTGTGTGAACGCTTTGTGTTGCACTGCTTTTTTCCCTGCTGCTTTTCTGCTTGGACCATGTAACTCCAATAAAGTAATTCAGCCTTAGCCAAATGATGCTGTGCTGTGCTAGTATTTTTTCCAGGCATGAATATGT
This sequence comes from Iguana delicatissima, assembly GCA_948472985.1. Taxonomy (NCBI): domain Eukaryota; kingdom Metazoa; phylum Chordata; class Lepidosauria; order Squamata; family Iguanidae; genus Iguana; species Iguana delicatissima. Next base: position 13,616 of record CAOKZL010004707.1, on the reverse strand, counting down.
GGGGTCAGCTCCTTTTGGCTGACATCCACTTTTTCCTGACAAAATTACAAAAAAATGTGGCAATGAAATCAAAAAAGAGACTCAGACCGGGCTGAAACTGGAAATTATTTTTAATGAAGAATGTGGCAATAAAAATGAATATCCTCCCCAGAATAAACTTTCTCTTCCAAAACTTACTGATAATTATAAATGAATGATGCTTTGAGACCGGCAGAAAGATCTATCCAATTTTATTTGGGGAATAAAGAAACTAAGAATAAATGGAAGACCTTAACAGACAGGAAGGAAAGAGGTGGATGCAGGGTCCCAGATTTGAAACTTTACTCATCGCAATGAAAGGTACATGATTAAAGATTGGATCGCACACTGCAAAATGAAAGAATATGGAAGTTACAGGGTCCAGATTTGTGATTCAGATGGCACGGGTATCTATGGTGCAATAAAGAAAAGACTCAGAAAAGATTTCACGTAACCATTACATAAGACGCTGTAAACCTGGATGAAATTCAAACTTAAGATTTATAGTAAAAATTCCCACAATGGATATCAGCACATGAGGCATTATTTGGAAGATGGAAACACCCTAAAAAAGATGGCTCAAATACAAAGATATAATAATTGAAGAAGGGAAAACAGATCTAAGAATAAAGACAACAGAGGAGTTAGAGAGGATGGATTGAACTGTTAATGGTTTCTTTACCTACAACTGAAAGAAAGATTTAAATGGATAAAAACCTCGAAGGTTTTTGGAAACAAACAACTTAATGAATTGAGAAGGCTATCTTTGAGAATTATATTACTTAACATCTAAATCTACAGGATTCTATTAGATTGGGAATTAGAAATAGAGTCTGGTATTAAAGACTCCATGATTGAATGGGCTCAAAAACAGGAGATGAAAGCTGGAAAAATACCCAAGTGGCAAAAGCTGAAAAATACCCCAAAAGTTCACTTTAGCCCAAAATCTGAAAGAAAAATCATCTAAGATCTATATAGATGGTACTTTAAGATCCTGCCAAATTGACCAAAATTTATAAAACACAGAAAAAACAACTGATCTGGAAATGCAATGAGGAAAATGGTATCTTTTTTCACACTGTGGTGGTCGTGCCCCAAAGCAAAAAAAAAAATACTGGAAAGATGCACATAAATAATAACTGAAATCTTACAGATAAATATCCTACTGTCTGGAAATTTTTCTATTAAACATGTTACATGAAAATACATAAGGTGTCTTACAGTGAGGTAGCTGCAGGCAACACTTTACATGGTCACTGCCGGAAGAATAATACATGCTAGATATTGGAAAATAATGTTACTTCAGAAACAGACGAATGGTCAATTAAACTAATGGAATTCACAACATTAGATAACTTGACTTTTGCATTAAGGGGAGAAATACAAGGAAAAATGAAAGAGAAATGGCTCCAATCAAAAATTATTTGAAGCAAAGCTGGCACTGTAGCTTCTACAGTAAGAAGCAGCAATAAGCAAAAATCGTAGAGAAATGGACAGTAATTAAGCAAGAAGCATGAAAATATCTGAGATTTTATAGTCCTTGAGTTGCCTGCAAGTCATTAAGGTGATATACAGATATAGAGGAAGTTTTTAAGGCATAGCAAATGTTAAATGCAAGCAGTAGAATGGTAGGAAGTGGATATTACACATTTAGAATATAGATAAGGACTAATTAAAGATAATAGGTAAATCTCTGCAAATGTAAATAGAAGACCCTTGTCAAAACTGTACTATAATATAATTAAGATATAGAAGAATTGTATTTTAGGAAAAACTGTAAATCAAATATTGCTGTTATTGTTGTGATTTACAAATAATTGAAGATTTTAATAAAAATAATTAAAACAAAAAATCTCAAGTGCATACATCAACATTCACTTGAGATCACAGCCAAAATGCTTTACAGTTCCTACAACACAAGTCTAAGAATATACTACTGATACATATTTTAGTTTAATTTGAAACATACCTAAAATTTTAAACACCCTGATCCTTGAGTCCTGTGGAAATATTTCTTCCCCACCTATCAATAAAAAGACTTCATTGTGTATATTAGTCAATTATGGCAAAATCAGAAAGAATAATGCTGAAATGGCAAGACCCTGCATGTTATATTGTTTTACAGAGGTTTTGTTCATCTCTGGAAGTCATCTGCAAGAGTACTATGTTTATTTGAAAGTTTCATTATGTCCAGAGGTAAATCACAATCGTTATTTTGCATTTCCCAAAAGGTTAAATTAGACTCAGAGTCCAATTCATCTCTAATGCTATAACACGCAGAAGGACTATATACCTGCAGGTAACAAAATGATATTAAAAAAAGGTGTTCTTAGGCTATTAGCAAATGTACTTACCTCATCACTATGAAAGCTTAATCTATATTTTCTATTGTAATGATATCCCTAAGTTTATTTTTAAAACATGTTTTACAATTCACTATTGTATAAAGTGACCTTGGTTATTATTTATCTGTGACTGAGACAAATCTTCAAGAATACTATGTTGTGTACAATTAGTATATTTATTAATATTAAGATCTGCACTGTTAAATACTTACTACCACTTTGGGGACCTTACCTACCAATAACTACCAACTTTATGACTTATTTCAATAAATGTGATAATAAAGACCAAGCCATATCAAGAAAATGTCTAACATGGCTGGTGATTCAATGAATTCTTACATTTTCTGGCTAACATGTTCACAACTAAAAGTAAGGCCTCCAACTAAACTTTTTTTTTATTAAAGCAGAAATTTATGTACTATTTGGAGTGTCCTACAAAAGATTAGGAACATTAATTACCCTCAAAATCGTGGCTATTAATCTGCTTGAAGCAATTTCATTAGGCATTATTTCTTTTTTTAAAGCCAAATGACTTTTCTTAATTAGATGCTATTTATCATTATCGAACTACCAGCAGTATTGTCAATAAGTTTAATTCAGCATATTTTGTGGTTAAAGAAACTACTTCAGCCTGCTGCACAATTCCAAATATTGTGTCGCTTTCGGTCCATTTTGTCATTCATTGGACACACACCTAAAATATCAAGTATTACAGAACAACCTTTTAATCTTCATCTAATGGTTGTAGATCATCAAGAATGCATTTTGGCACACTTTCTAGAGGTAATTTTCATTTGGCTACTCCAATTGCTATTTTATCAGAGAATACTACTGAAGCAATAAATTTGCCAATTTTTACTTATTGTTTATATTCAATGGTTGTGCTCCAGTAAAAAGAAAGTAAAAGTAAAGTAAGTAAAGTAAAGTGCAAGATGATCTAAGACTACTATAAAAATTTTCAAGCTGGAAAAACCATAAGCCACTTTGGGCTTAAAATATTGTTAGCAAATTTGAAGACTATCTAAAAATCAAGATAATAAATTGCAATGTACTGTATATCTCAATGGGGAAAAAGTTTATCAAAATCGTCAAATCCGTCAGCATACACATGCATACCCCAAAGCTCCTGTTCTTTCTCATAATATACAACATTTAGGAAAGTTTAGGTGTCACAACACAGTGACCATGGAGGAGGGTATATAGCTTGCTTAACTAAAAAAGTTATATTCCTCCAGGTAAAAATACAATTATATGAAAGTGATAGTTGTTTTGTGTTACTCACAATTTTACTCTACTTGAAAAATACAAAACAGATAACAATCACAATTACCATATGCTTAGTATGCAGAAATGATACCTAGAGGGACAGTTGCATTCAAGGGCCTGAAACTGATGGGATCATAATTTCTGGCCCAGTACATAAAGAACTGCCTAGGTTAGGAGATCCAGGATTTCTCCTGTGCAGATGCACCACGTGTGGTGAATCTGACTAACTGGAGATAGGATGAAGTTTCCCTGTGTTTCAGAGAGTGCTGAACGCTCTGAAACTGCCCTTCAAAATAAGTTCAGCAAATAGGTTGCAACCCACGTGGCCTCCTGTGCTCTGCTGCTCTCTGCCATTGTTTCTTTCCATTGCTTGCACTGGTAATGTCCCTACATTTTCATGCCTGCGTTGAAGTTTCCTTTTGCTGTTCTGGTTGCTAGGAATGTAGCGGAGCTTCAGTTTCATCCCCTAGCCTTGGAATTTCGCTTCCCAACACGGCAACCCACAGTGGCAGTTGGAATTTTCTCTGCTGTTAAATTCTGTAGCTCCTGGTCTTTACCAGCAGATAACACAGATTTTTTTTATTTTTCTAAGGAAGTCAGCTCCGTTCTGTCTGTTTTCTTTGGTGTTTATTATTTTGGAGATGTTGACACAGAGCTGTCTGATTCACTGTCACTTACTGAAATAAATGTTCTTTTCATGTTATCTCATTACTGTCCTCAGAGACTTGCTGTTTTCATGGCCATCAGAGCTGAAATAACTGGTTTGTTTTCCCAGACTGTGATCTGCTGAGGAGCAGTCAGCAGAGCCATTTCTATTCCCTCGATCTTTGTATTTTCGCTTTCTTTAATTTTCTTTTGGCAAATACGTGTGAACACCATTACAGTCCTCATCAATGTTTTCTTCTGAATATTATTGATCTTTGACTTTGAACTTTCCTTGCCTAACTGAAAGACATTTGACTGGCTAGGAAAATGTTGTGAAGGGGACAGGAGCCAATGGTTAAAAAAGACAAGAACTTTGCAATTTGCATATTATTGCTCACACATAGGAATAAACTCAAGCAGTGCCTATTTCTCCTCTGTCATCACAGAAGTGCAATTATCTCCTGGCTACAAATCCTTACACTAGACCATATTCACAGTTTCAAGCTCAGCAAATATTAGCAATGTTTTCTTTAATTAAGTTTAACTTTATACCTTATTTTCAGTTTGAAAGACTAACTTACTAATGAAGTTGAGAACTTTACCTGTATAAATAGAACACTTAATTGCCTGAAAGGAGTTTCATAAATATTTGCCTGAATTGGTCTGACTTTATCCAGCAGGAATTTCTTCATAATTTCCATAATCCACAGAAAACTGAACTTTACAAGTTTCAACAGCAGCAGCATCTTTCACCATGTCGGTACCCATCTGCCATCACCTGAATTGAATGAAAAGCACAAAAATTTTGTACTATCCAACAACCCAGAATGCACAACATGGGGCTCCTAGAGGTGAAACTGTACACCCCACTCCAATCCCCTCCCCACTACTGCTAGTAATGGCAGAAGAATAAAGTGCATCAGGTTGCTAGGTGAAGCTGGAGAGAAGCAAAGAAGAATTGTCACTGGGACATATATACATGCATATACATCCTATTACATCCTCAGCCAACATAACATGTTGCTTTGGCCCAAAAATTGTGCACTTCCACATTCAACAGAATCTTCTAATTTCTCTTCAGAAATAAACAGTTTTGACCTTTCTCATCATCTGATTGTGTGTAAGGTATAAAGCAAATGCATACTCTCTTCCCACTTCACATTGATGTTACTTTCCATGAAAACACTAAACTTGTTCACCAATCAGGGAACATGGCACAATCCTGTTCAGAATAATGAATACCATCAAAAGTGAGATCAGCCTTCAACCCACACAAGAAAATACTGCAGATCTTTTCTACTGCTCCTTTTATTTAACTAATCTGAATCAGGTCCAGATTTATTGTATAATTCAAAAAATCTGCAGTTATAAGAAGTTTTAAACAGCAGGCTCTTTTGGTTTTCAACTTAACAAGTATTTAAGACTTCTCACATACAAAACCAATCTTCCCTCAAGGATTCAGTAGAGTAGCTCTGATTCCTTTTACCAAAGGAAATTCTAGAAAAAAATCAGTGCAATATAGAACAAAAAGAGAAACAGAAAGAAAACTTACCAGAGAGAGTATAACACCTCTGTGACCTTAGAAACACTTGGAGAATGTTCTTGGGGATCCACTTAAAGATAAATTGAGTTTCTTCTCACTGTACTGTACATATGAGAAACACTTTACTTTACCTGACTATGCAAATAATTAAACAGTTATCAAAATTTATCAGGATGTGATTTCAAGCAAAGCTATGATCATAAATAGCACTTATGAAAAATCTCAACAGCTCACCTGCTCTTGCAATTACATGATCATATTGTTGTGTTCTGAAGTGTAAAAGAGAAACAACTGAACTTGAATATAGTTTAAATATACAGCTATAAAGGAATGTCAGTAAACAGCTAAAGTTATTTACCCATCTGTCTTTGCTTTTCCCTACTTCTAAATGTGTAATGTGGTTGTCCCCTACATGTTGCTGACCTGATTTTTCTATTAATTAGTGGATATTATCAATGGTAAGAAATGAGAATTGCAAACCAGCGCTTAAGGGCCATAAATACTCTTCACTGTTCTACTCTATTCTTTTTTTTGGAAATAAAATTTTAACCACAAACAAAACACTAAAACAATAAGAAAAGCAGACAAATACATAATAGTCACACCAGTGGTTCTCAACCTCAGCCCCCAGATGTTTGTGGACTTCAGCTCCCAGTAGCCCCCAGCCACTATGGTCAATGCTCAGGGCTTCTGGGAGCTGAAGTCTAAAAACATCTGGGGACCCACAGGTTGAGAACCACTGCAGAAAATCTGAAAAACAAAATCAAAACAACCAAAAAACAGCACAAATCATCAATACAAAACAATGCTAATAATATTAAATCGGTTGTCACTGTAGGGCTCCTACAACCACTTCCTGGTTTGACTTAATAAGGGAGGGCATAAAACCGAACTGCTTAATAGTCCTGTGGATCTGTCCACAAGCATCTCAGGCCTATTGTGTCGCGAACACGGTGCCACATGTCGTTTGAACGAGTTAGCTTTGATCATCCACCCATCACGCTCCACATCCCAATTAACATTACCCACTTCATTTTCAGCTCACCCCCCAGGGACCCAACTTCTCACTGACTCCACACAAATTCCTTCTGTACATATACAAAAATACTGGAAATACCAAGAAATATACACATACTACCAATCACTCATCAGATCACTGAAGGACCTAATATTCATTGTTCTCTCTCCCATATCCACTGTAGGGGCACCTGGCTGTGTTGCACAGTCAGCCTCCGGAGTGACTACAGCAGGCTCTTATCTGAATCTCCTCTGCAGGCTCGTGAGGCTGCACTTGGTGAATTGCAGAAAACACTCAGTGTCCCCAGCGGGCGACAGTAGGCTGCAGCTAGGAGTCTTCATTCACCTGTTGCGGTATCTCACTGTGCGTAGTCATTCTCCTGGTACTACCACGGCAGAGCTCAGTCCGAATCTTCTCCTCCCCCCTTTTCTTCTGGACAATTTCAGTTCTTCAAAGCCTACTCAATCAGTAGCCCTTTATTCTGGTGTAGCGTAATTCCAAGGCTTCAGCCCTGCTACTTTTACTGCAGTGGGGGTGAGCTACAGTACGCCACAGGACCCTCCAGTGCATAGACAGTCTCCCTTTCCAATCTTTAACCCACACCTCATCCCCAGGCTGGAAGGAATGGGCTCTTTGCTGAGGAAAGGAACTCCGTCTAACCTCTAAAGCATGGGCGTTTACCTTCTCCTTGACAAGCTTCCCCTAATGCCTGCACTTCTTCTCTAAAAGGAACCTAGCTCTCCAATGTCCCCTCTCAATCCCTTCAGGATGGCCCTTGGGTCTTCCATACACAGTCAAATGGAGTTACTCAGTCGCTTCTCCAATGAGGGGTGCACTTGGATTCTCAAAAGAGCTATTGGGAGTACATCCAACCATTTGGAGTCTGAGTTTCTTGACACAATCTTCCAAGCCCAGTTTCAATGTTCTGTTGCACCCCTTCCACCTTCCCAGAACTTTGGGGCCTATACCGTACAATGTAATTTCCAAGCAATAACACTTTCTGCCAAAACTCTTAACTACTCCGCCATCCAGGCTGGGCCATCATCCAATTTGATGTGAAGGAAATGGATTCTAGGTACGATGTTTTCCAGTAGAGCTCGGACTACTTCCTTCGCCTTTCGGTCCAGTACATACTTGTTCAACCCCACCCAGGTGCCAGTGTATACCATCACCCAACATATATCGGTAATATTGTCCCTATTGTGCATTTCGGTGAGTTCACCATCAGCAGAATATCCTTGATGTTGGAATTTCTTTTCACCGGGTCCTTGACCGTGGTTGTTCCGAGCGCAGAGTTGACACCATGATGACGCCAGCATGGTGTACTGTCTCATTCCATCTATAAACACATCCTTTGCTAACAACTGGGCCAAACGCTGTCTTTCCCAGAATGCGCGCTTCCATGTGCCTTCTGGGCTCACTTTGGCCATCCCATAGATTGGGGTATGTAATTTTCCTTCCATTCTGGTAGGACCCACTGTCACCTTGTTTGCTTATAGCTTTCAGGGCTTTTTATTTTCTCATGGCCTCTGGTTATTCAAAGGAGACTTGGAAAAGTGGTACTACCAATTCTCTGGTATTCTCTTCCCACTGAACTAGTTCAATCTCAGAGCCTCCTCCAGCAGCATCTGCCTTCCGGTTTCCTGGGACCACTGGATCTTGCCTCTTCTATGTCCGTCATTACAGTGCATCACAGCAACTTTACTAGGGGCCCACACCGCTTCTAATAGGTGTCCATTTCTTTTCCATATTTGATTTGATCAATCCTTTTTCTTTGTACAGTGCCTTCATGCCTGCGTGCAGGGTAGTGAAAGGCATACTTTGAATCTGTGTATATGTTTAGAGTAAGTCCTTCGGCCCAGCTCTAAAGCCCCATGGAAAAGCCTTGTATAAGTTCCCGCCTTCTGGTCGGTACCAACAGGTAGCGCTTTGGCTTCTATTTATTTTATTTTCCTCTCCCCTACCATCTGCATAGCCAGGCCTTTCGCTTCCCCTCTCGACAAAGCTACTTCCATCTGTATAGGAAGTGACATCAGGATGGTGGATGGCAGTATTCCTGCAAAGTCTGGGCTTTCTACTTGGAGAGGACTTCATCCATGGTTTGAAGGCAGTCGTTGTGATATTTTCTAGATTCTGCTGGGAGCAGGTGTTGCAGGGTTCAGGGTGGTGCACAACTCCAACTTCACTCTAGGGTTTTCATACAACATTCCCTGATACTTGGACATTCGGCTATTTTGCGGAACCAGTACCTACCTTTGTACTCCATGAGGGCCAGTACAGAATGTGGAACCTTTACCATCAAATTCTGGCTAAGGTTACTTATTCTGCTTCTTTTGACCAACAAGGCTGTTGCTGCTATAGCCCTGAGACACCCAGGCTATTCCTTAGGTTGACTCATTAATTGTTAGAGAGATATGCCACTGGGCCATGCTATATTCTCCTAACATCTGTGTGTCAGTACTCCCACGGCTTTTCATCTAGCAATAAGGTGACTTTTTTCTTGCTCCATCCCTGGTAGGGACCAGCCGGTTGGTTTTTCATCAGCGCCTTCTTTATCAGCTTCCTATTTTTGTTTGTTCCCCACACAAATTCACACCTTCCTCCAACCTTCGGTAGCTTCATATAATGGTTTGCTCATTACTGCGAAGTTAGGAATCCAGATTCTGCAAAACCCAGCTGCACCCAGTCGCACTATCTTCCCATTCCGGGGCTCAGGCAGAGCACACACAGCCTCCTTCCTTTCGGCCTAGCGCTTGTTTCCCTTGAGCTACTCAGATATCGCACCTCTGTCTTGGCACAACTGGGCCTTCTTTCTTAGATACTTTGTAGCTGCTTCCCAGAAGCTGGAGATTCATTGTGGCCTCCTTACACTCCTCACTGGTGGCGGCCAAACAGGACATTATTTCATATTGCAAAACTCGTCTTCGGGTTCAGATTGGAATTTTCTCAAGTCTTGTATTAATGATGTCCCAAACTTGTTGGCGAGTTCTTCCACCCCTACAAAAGCCGCACACGCTAACTGGGTCTTCTGGCCTGTACGCCGTCTTCCACCTGGAAGGCAAATATGTCCTGGCTTTGGGGGGCCACTTGGGTACAGAAGAAGGCATCCTTGAGATCCAAAACAGTGAAGTGGAAGTAGCTGCAGATGGAACTAGTCCCATCAGGACATATGGGTTTGGTACCTGGCTGGGTGTAGGGTTACTGTAGTTTGTCATGTATTGTACTGGACTGATATTCCTTCGTCCCAGTATTGAAACCTGGGGACGAAGGATATTGTCCAGTACAAGATTTAAAGGATGGTAAACAAAGCTACAGTAACCCTACACCCAGTGGTACCAAACCCATATGTCCTGATGGGACTAGTTCCATCTGCAGCTACTCACTTCACTGTTTTGGATCTCAAGGATGCCTTCTTCTGTATCCAGTGGCCCCCAAAGCCAGGACATATTTGCCTTCCAGGTGGAAGACAGCATTACAGGCCAGAAGACCCAGTTCACGTGGTGCCGCTTGCCTCTAGGGTGGAAGAACTCGCCAACGATTTTTGGGGACATCATTGAGTCAAGACTTGAGAAAATTCCAATCTGAACCCGAGAGACGAGTTTCGCTGCATATGTGGATGATCTACTGTTGGCCGCCACCAGTGAGGAGGAGTGTAAGGAGGCCACAATGGAGTTGCTCCAGCTTCTGTGGGAAGCAGGCTACAAAGTATCTAAGAAGAAGGCCCAGTTGTGCCAGACAGAGGTGCGATATCTGGGATTCCAAGTGACTCAAGGGAAACGAGCGCTAGGCCGAGAAAGGAAGGAGGCTGTGTGTGCTCTGCCTGAGCCCCGGAATCGGAAGATGGTGCGAAGAATTCTTGGGTGCAGCTGGGTTTTGCAGAATCTGGATTCCTAACTTCGCAGTAATGAGCAAACCATTATATGAAGCTACCAAAGGTCCGGAGAAGTCTGAATTTGTGTGGGGGAAAAGAACAAAAGAACGCCTGGGAACAGATAAAGAAGGCGCTGATGGAAGCTCCGGCGCTAGGTCTGCCAGATGTAACAAAGAAGTTCACCTTATTTGTTGATGAGAAGAATGGAATAGCCGTGGGAGTACTGACACAGATGTTGGGACTCCCGGCATCGCCCAGTGGCATATCTCTCTAGCAATTAGATCCAGTCGCTAGAGGATGGCCTGGGTGTCTCAGGGCTATAGCAGCAACAGCCTTGTTGGTAAAAGAAGCAGATAGAAGTTAACCTTAGGCCAGAATTTGATGGTAAAGGTTCCACATTCTGTACTGGCCCTCATGGAGTACAAAGGTAGCTATTGGTTCACGAATAGCCGAATGTCCAAGTATCAGGGAATGTTGTATGAAAACCCTAGAGTGAAGTTGGAGTTGTGCACCACCCTGAACCCTGCAACACTGCTCCCAGCAGAATCTGGAAGATACGCCACGACTGCCTTCAAACCATGGATGAAGTATACTCAAGTAGACCAGACTTGCGGGATACCCCATGGCCCCATCCTGATGTCACTTACTATACAGATGGAAGTAGCTTTGTGCGAGAGGGGAAGCGAAAGGCTGGCTATGCAGTGGTCACGGCAGATAAAATAATAGAAGCCAAAGCGCTACCTGTTGGTACCTCGGCCCAGAAGGCGGAACTTATCGCTTTGATCAGGGCTTTAGAGCTGGCCGAAGGACTTACTGTAAACATATACACAGATTTAAAGTATGCCTTCACTACCCTGCACGCACATGGAGCACTGTACAAAGAAAAAGGATTGATCAATTCTTCAGGACAAGAGATCAAATATGGAAAAGAAATAGAGCACCTATTAGAAGCGGTGTGGGCCCCTAGTAAAGTTGCTGTGATGCACTGTAAAGGACATCAGAGAGGGCAAGATCCAGTGGTCCGGGAAACCGGAAGGCAGATGCTGCTGCAAAGGAGGCTGCTGAGAGTGAACTAGTGAGTGGAAGGAGAACCTGCCCAGAGAATTGGTAGTACCACTTTTCCAAGTCTCCTTGAATAACCAGACCCCTAGATACACCCAGCAGGAGAATGAGAGGGCTGAAAAGGACCTGAAAGCTATAAGCGACAAAGATGGTTGGTGGGTCCTACCAGATGGAAGACGGTACATACCCCAATCTATGGGATGGCCAATCGTTCAGAAGGCACATGAAGCCACGCATCTGGGAAGACAGCCTTGCCCAGTTGTTAGCAAAGGATGTGTTTATAGATGGAATGAGACAGTACACCATGCTGGCGTCATCATGGTGTCAACTCTGCGCTCAAAACAACCCGCGTCAAGGACCCAGATTGGAAGAGGGAACCCAACATCAAGGATCTACTCCCTTCGAATCCCTAGTGGTGGACTTCACCGAGATGCCACGGATGGGACAATACCGATATATGTTGGTAATGGTGTGCACTCACACTGGGTGGGTTGAAGCATATCCTACTAGAACCGAGAAGGCGAAGGAAAGTAGGACGAGCTCTACTCCGAAGACATCGTACCTAGATACGGGTTACCCCTTCACATCGGATCTGATAATGGCCCGGCCTTCGTGCACGGAGTAGTTAAGAGTTTGGCAGAAGTCTTAGGAATTACTTGGAAATTACATTGTGCGTATAGGCCCCAAAGTTCTGGGAAGGTGGAAAGGATGAACAGAACATTGAAGACTGCAGTCTTGCAAAATTGTGTCAAGAAACTAAGCTCAAATGGTTGGATGTACTCCCAATAGCTCTTTTGAGAATAAGATGCACCCCTCATCGGACGACTGGGCTGACTCCATTTGAGCTGCTGTATGGAAGACCCCCGGCCATCCTGAAGGGATTGAGAGAGGGGACATTCGAGAGCTGGGGAACTTAACCCTCCAAGAAGAAGTGCAGGCATTAGGGGGAAAGCTCAGAGAGGTATGCTGATGTTTAGGTCTACTAGTTCCTTTCCTCACAAAGGCCCATTCCTTCCAGCCTGGGGATGAGGTGTGGGTTAAAGATTGGAAAGGGGAGCCTCTATCACCAGGCTGGAGGGGGCCGTATCACGTGCTGTTAGTCACCCCCACTGCAGTAAAAGTAGCAGGGCTGAAACCTTGGATACACTACACCAGGATAAAGGGTGTTTACTGATTGGGCTGTAATTTCATCACAAGAAAACCCTTTGAAACTGAAATTGTCCAGAAGAAAGGGGGAGAGAAGATTCGGACTAGACTCTGCCGTGGTCATACCAGGGAATTGACCAACTCTACGCACAGTCAGATCCGCAACAGGTGAATGAAGACTCTAGGCTAGACCCTACTGCTGCCACCCGCTGGACGCTGGTAGCTCTACGTACGGTCAGACCTAGCAACTGCAGAGGAGGAAGATTGGGACTGAGCCCTGCTGTAGTCACTCCGGAGGCTGACTACTATACGCACGGCCAGATCCCCTACAGTGGATATGGGAGAGAAACAATGAATATTAGTATTAGTGATCTAATAATAATAGTAGTGTGTATATTTCTTGGTATTTTAGTATTTTTGTATATGTACAGAAGGAATTTGTGTGGAGTAAGTAGATTTGGGTCCCTGAGTGGCTCCAAAAATGAAGTGGGTAATGTTGATCGGGATGTGGAGCGTGATGGGTGGAGTAGTCGAGGCTAACTGGTTCAAACGACATGCTGCACACATGTTCCAACAACACGGACCCAATGTCACCCTGATCTATGAACATCCACAGACTGTAGCAGATTTCGGTTTCTTCAATGCCCTCCCTTATTAGTGAACCGGGAGTGGTTGTAGGAGCCCTACAGTCAGCATTGATTT
>CAOKZL010004706.1:0-18781 GCA_948472985.1 Iguana delicatissima | reverse complement strand
ACCAACAGGGATGACCTAGTTGATGAGGGGGAAAGGTGGTGGTATCCTTAGGAGGGAGTGACATGCTCTTTTGGAGTTGACATTCCAGTGGGAAGGAGAAGCCAAGTGTAGCCAGACACCATCCTAAACTTTAAGAAAGCTGACTTCTCCAAACTTAGAGCGTTACTTGCTGAAATCCCGTGGACAAGAATACTAAAAGAGAAAGGACGCATGACGGATGGGAGTTTCTTAAAAGTGAGATACTGAAGGCAGAATTGAAAACTATGCCAATAAGGAGGAAAAATGGCAGGTGTCTAAAGAAACAAGAATGGTTGACTGAAGAACTCTCAGCTGAGCTAAGTGTTAAAAGAAACATGTACAGGAAATGGAAAAATGGTGAAACCACCAAAGAGGAATTCAAGCAAATAGCCAGGAGATGTAGGGAGAAAGTCAGAGAAGCTAAAGGACAGAATGAACTCAGGCTTCCCAGAGACATCAAAAATAATAAAAAGGGTTTTTTTTAGATATGTCTGCAGCAAAAGGAAAAACGAGGAAATGACAGGATCACTGTGTGGAGAAGGTCACCAATTAATAATGGTGTGGGGAGTGAAAACAATTTAATACCTTCTTTGCCTCAGTTTTCTCCCAAAAGGATAGAAGTACCCAACCTGGGGAGTGGGGAGCAGGTGAGGAAGCGGGGGAAATGCAGCACAGAATAAGTAGAGAAGTAGTACAAGAATATCTGGCTAAACTAGATGAATTCAAGTCTCCAGGGCCAGATGAACTACCAAGGATATTAAAAGAACTGGCAGAAGTCATTTCTAACCACTTGCAATAATCTTTGAGAACTCTTGGAGAACAGGAGAAGTCCCACAAACTGGACAAGCGCAAATGTCATCCCCATCTGCAAGAAGGGGAAAAAAGAGGACCCTAATAATTATCGCCTGGTTAGCCTGACATCAATTCCAGGAAAGATCCTAGAGCTGATCATTAAACAGTCAGTTTGTAATTAGTTAGAAAGCAATGCCGAAATCACTAAAAGCCAGCATGGATATTTGAGAAGTAAATCATGCCAGACTAATCTTATCTCTTTTTATGATAGGGTTACAAGCTTGATAGATGAAGGAAATGCTGTAGACGTGGCATATCTTGACCTCAGTAAGGCCTTTGACAAAGTTCCACATGACATTCTTGCAAAGAAGCTAGTAAAATGCGGGCTGGACAGGGCTACTGTTAGGTTGTTTGTAAATGGTTGGCCAACGGCACCCAAAGGGTGCTCACCAATGGCTGCCTTTCATCCTGAAGAGAAGTGACTAGTGGGGTGCTTCAGGGTTCTGTCTTGGGTCCAATGCTATTCAACATCTTCATCAATGATTTGGATGAAGGAGTGGGGCATACTGATCAAATTTGCAGATGATACCAAACTGGAAGGTGTTGCTAATACACCAGAGGATAGGATCAAATTTCAATACAACCTTGACTGATTGGAGAGCTGGGCCAAAGCTAACAAAATGAATTTCAACAGAGAGAAATGTAGGGTCCTGCACTTGGAGGAAGAAATGAAAGTCACAAATATAGGATGGGGGACGTGTGGCTGGATAGCAGTACGTGTGAAAAGGATCTAGGAGACTTGGTAGATCACAAGCTGAACATGAGTCAGCAGTGTGATGCAGCAGCCAAGAAAGCCAATGTGATTCTTGATTGCATCAATAGGAGTATGGTGTCTAGATCAAGGGAGGTAATGGTACCACTCTATTCTGCATTGGTTAGGCCTCATTTGGAATACTGTGTCCAGTTCTGGGCACTTCAATTCATGAAGGATGTCGACAAGCTGGATTGTGTCCAGAGGAGGGTGACCAAAATGGTGAAGGGTCTGGAAGCCATGCCCTATGAAGAACGGCTTAGGGAGCTGGGTATGTTTAGTCTGCAGAAGAGAAGGTGAAGAGGTGACATGATAGCCTTGTTTAAATATTTGAAGGGATGTCATGTTGAGGAGGGAGCAGGCTTGTTTTCTACCAGTCCAGAAACTAGGACAAGGAGCGATGGAGTCAAGCTGCAGGAAAGGAGATTCCACTTGAACCTCAGGAAGAATTTCCTGATGGTCAGAGCTGTCCGGCAGTGGAATATGCTGCCTCAGAGTGTGGTGGAGTCTCCTTCTTTGGAGGTTTTTAAGCAGAGGCTGGATGGCCACCTGTTGGGAATGCTTTGATGGGTATTCCTGCATAGCCGGGGATTGGACTTGATGGCCCCTGGGTCTCTTCCAACTCTATGATTCTATGATTCTGTGAATGTTGCCTGAGCCCATATAGTATGCAGAGTGTATTCCATAGGAGATATTTACATTTCATTCTCATCCTGAGATCCATGAATGTTCTAGTCCTTGGAGAAAATTAGAGGCTATACTGCCTATGGAAGCTAGGTTTACTAGACAGACCTTGCCACTGAACAAAATTCAACTTTTATTTCATCAAAACTGAGATGGAAAGAAACCAACTTCCCATAGTGGGACTGGGTGAAGTAATATGGTATGAAGGATGAAGTAATATGGTACCTGCAAACACTTTTCTCCATTCCCACAAAGTACTCTGCTGAGACCTGTTATTTCAATTTTTTCATTTAAAATGTAGTTTTGGCTTATCTGGAGTGCTTCGGAGTGAACCACTTGCCTCCAATGACCTGCCCTGCTTTTCTTCCCTAATGCCTCTTGACCAATGTTGGGCCATTCTCTGCAAAGCAGGCCATTTTCATACACTTTGCCAAAAAGAAGAAAAGGTGTGGTTTAAGAGTAAGTATATACTATGCCCACATTTGAAGATTTTCCTTCAAGAAAAACTTCTGAACCTGTCCTTTTGGAATTTTGTTGTATTTTTTTTTTAATTGGGGAAATTCTGAGCTATATGTCAGGGCAGGCAAACTGTAGAGACCAGTTTCTACCACCACCACCACCTCCTCAATGTTAAGAAACTGTAAAAGCAAAATTGGAAGTAACCAGGTATCTGTTTCTATTTTTCTAACAATTCTTTTTTTTAATTATTATTTTGAGTAAAGCAGCTGTAGGAAGTGAACTTTGCTTAGAACGAGAATCACTACCCCTGGAATCTTACAGGAACACCAATTCTTCTGTGTTCACCAAATAATAAAGTACTGAGAAGGTCAGGGAGCAGGAAGGGCCTGGATGGTGAAACAGCAGGCTTTGGGGCTACATGTAGTCCACAGGGCACAAGATTTCCATCTTTGCTCTGTATCATTTACCAACAAGCACATGGTGGGTCCTTTCTGAAGGACCCACTATTTTGGATCCCTTTCTGAATACAGTGTTGCAGGTAGGAACCTCTAGCCTCTGGATGTTGTAGGGTTCTTGAAACTTGCCCTGGAAGTAGAACTAGGTCTTACAGAAGGATAAGTCCAGTGGTCCTTTAATATTGTTGGATAGCAGCTCCCAGAAGGCTTATCCAGCAAAAAAACAACAACAACAGTGAGGGATCCTTGGTACTGCAGTTCACTGACAACTAGAGGGCCAACTAGTACCCACCCTGGTAGTGGAACATTGCCAGAAGGAATCAGTTCTGTCATTTCATAGATGAAAAATGAAATATTTGTGGCTGTGAAATAACAGAAAATAGAAAAGTTGTTAATAAAGAAGAGCATAAAAACTAGAAGAGACTGCAGTTGCCTGCTTTTGCCAAAGTCAACTGGGAAAGGTAAGATTTTGCCCCCTCCTCTCCTCTCTCTCCTCTCCTCTCCTCTCCTCTTTGCCCTTGCTGAGTTAATTGAGTGCAAATTACTCTTGTACTTTGGACTCACTTTACAGCAACAGAAGAAAGCTGATGACAAAAGGGCAAGTGGGAGAAGGAGAGAGAAACTGGGACATTTTAAAAGCAGCTGAAAAAGTGGGACAACAGAGGATTAAGTGGGACTGTCCCTACCAAATTGGGACAGTTGGAGAGTATACTTTGGCAAGAGTGATTGCTAAGTTCTGCTAAGGTTAGGCCCCCTACTGACTATCATAGTAGGAAGCAATAGCATAAAACCAGTGGGAGCAGAGTTGCAACTCATGCTCAGGAAAAAGAAACAGCAAACAAACAGGAGCTAGGCAGTGATTTCAGCACTCTGCATGCTGTCTGCATTATTGTTATAGCTAAACTGCATGCTTCTCCTACTGGAAGACTTTGGAGTCAGAAGAGTTGTTCTGAAGTTGCAGGTTGTCAAGCCAATGAGAATGGGAACTCAGGTTACTCATACCACTACCTTTTGTCTCATCATCAGGTACATTCCCTCCTGAACATTGTTTTTGCTCCTGCTCAGAAGTAGCAATTCTTCCCCCTCTTTGCCATAAGCAAAGAATGACTACTTCTAGTACTGGAGCTGGTGAGAACTCTGTTTCAATAAGGCATGTGTCGATCCCCTCCCCCAAAATTCTCATGTCTCCCAGCCCTATTGGCCAGCACTTCTGCCCTCAAACCCTTTTTATCCTTCCCTTCTGGGAATCATCTGCAGGGCTTTATGATAGAAGACATTGCCTGGCTCTGCAGAAAGCACCTCTGCTGCTGTGAAATTTCATTGGCATCTGGGGTTGCAGTGCAAACTTGTTGGCTGCCAGAGTTGAAGATACTAGTATTGTACCTTGTGGTACTGTGGGATAAGGTTGAAAGCTAGTGTATTACCAACACTTCCAGGAAGTCTCTCTCTCTCTCCCTCTCCTCCTTCCATCTCTCTGTCTCTGTCACTGTCTTTCACACACACAGAACAACACCAGACAAAACTGCCTGAGAGATATGTATTCTCCACAGTCGACATTCCCCATGGAATTTTGGAATTATTTTAGGACAGGCCGTCATTTCATGTATAATGATGAGACTCAAAAGGGCTGGTTAGTATCTCGCTTGAGCTGCAGGCACAAGAATATTCTCCCTCCCATGCATAGATGTTTTGTGGCAGAGTTGCATAGTATATCTGCAGACCCACGTTAGCAGCAAATGTTCATTTTCAGTGTGGAAAGGGCTCTCCAAAGGAGGAAAGCCAGGGACCTCATAAGCCCAGCCTTATAACATGGTTTTCCTTTGATTCACTTTGGCACAATGGTGCAAGGAACACAGAGTTGTAATTTTGAGAAGACTAGAACAATGCTATTTTTAAAAAATTCAGTGAGTATCTAAGGTGGAATGGGAATAGTCTCAGGTTTGCTTGTCTTTTACAAAAAAGCAAGTCATACTCTTGAATAAATAAACAAGACAGGTATGGTGGAAACTGCTCTTGATTTTAATAATTTAAATAGTGACAGAAATCATAGGGTGAATATTTACATATTTGGAAAATATCTGAGCTGAAAAGGAAACAGCAGAGCAATGGTAGCTGAGTAGCACTAATCGCTTACAGCTGCTTCCTGATGAAGAGAAGCAGTCAGGAGGAGAAAGAAAGTGGCATGACTAATATCTTGCAGATTTGTGTGCAAAAATTAGGTCTGCTAATACAATGTGCAGCTAGTATTATGTAGGATGAGTAACTCCATCATTTCCTGTGCAAAACAATGTTTAGTACAGAGACCATTAAATTCAGAAATCCAGTTTTCCACAGCTACAGAAACAATATTTTATTCTAGATTTGAGAGATATGAATATGCCTTAGATATAACAGCAGCTCTTCAGCTATTACTTCGTACTGAAATTGTACATTAATTTTTTAATTGCTAATTGTTTACTATTAAAATTATAAATTCTAAGAATTATTATTTCTAAGTATTTGCCATTCAGCTAAGATTACAGTTCCTTGCACACATATTCAGTCCCCCTTTGCTTGCTTAACTTTTGTGCCACGATAAAAATTTGTTGCACTTCCCAGTATGGAATATCTTATGTACATCAAGTGGTCATTGTTGCTTAGTCTTTCCTCGCTTATCTTCATATATATGCTTATAAACCTACTGTCCTCTTACGGGCCCTTTTCTGGGTGATGAGCTGAAGGAAAACATTTCTTGGTTAAAGAGGAAAAAAGGGTGTAGCTCAATAGTAGAGCGTGCACTTTACATGCAGAAGGTCAGAGGTCTTAACATTTCTATGTAGGGCTGGAAAAATCTGTCTGAAACCCTGGAGGGATCCAGCTAGTCTGGGCAGACAAGAACAAAACTTTATGGGTTGAAGAACATGAGTCAGCAGTGTGATGGCAGCAGCTAAAAAAACCAAAGCAATTCTGGGCTGCATCAATAGATGTATAGTGTCTAGGTCAAAGGAAGTAATATTCTGTTTTAGTCAGACCTCACCTGAAATTCTGGGCACTACAATTCAAGAAGGATATTAACAAGCTGGAATGTGTCCAGAGGAGGTTGACCAAAATGGTAAAATGCCTAGAAACCATGCCATATGAGGAGTGGCGTAGGGAGCTGGGTATGTTAAGCCAGGAGAAAAAAAAGTTAAGAGGTGACATGATAGCTATTTTTAAATATTTGAAGGGATGTCATATGGAAGATGGAGCAGGCTTGTTTTCTGTTGCTCCAGAGACTAGTATACAGAGTAATGGCTTCAAACTTCAGGAAAAGAGATTCCATGTATATATTAGGAAGAACTTCCCGATGGTAAGAGCAGTTTGACAGTGGAATACACTGCCTCAGAGTGTGGTGGAATCTGCTTCTTTGGAGGTTTTTAAACAGAGGCTGGATGGTCATCTGTCAGGAATGCTGTGACTGTGTATTCCTGCAAGGCAAGAACTCAATAGTCCTTGCAATCTTTTTCAGCTCAATGATTCCAATAGACACAGGCTGTATATTGACTCTCAAATACAGAGGCTTGGGCATTTGTGAATGCAGGTCAGTTCTGAATAACAGTGTTATGCAAATGAAAGATATACTTTACAGAAGAATGTTATTGTCTCGGGTTGTAACGCTGCATATACAATGCCTGGGCGTGACCACGCCCGAGCACCTGACAAAATGTAATGAAGACAACATAGAAATTCTTCTAATGATAAGAAAGGTAAATAGGGAACTGGGATTTAGCCTGTTTTGAACTGGGTTGCACTCTCCTTGAATTATCAGACTGTTACCATGCTGTACACCCCCATCCCACAATATGATTGGCAATTAACATTATTTAATTGGCATAAAATATAAATCTCATACTATTATGGCTGAAAAGCCATACTGGCAAAAAGGACTGGCTGAACACTTGCAAAAGTTGGTCAGAAGAGACCTCAGGGCATGGCCAGGTCATATCAATTGGGAAGCTCCAGTGCTAATGTGTTTGCAAATATCCCCTCAACAACTCAACATAATACCACACATAGTTGTCTCAGTAGAGCTACCGATTGATATCAGCTCTTTCCCTCTGCTCACCAAAATTCTATTTGTTTCCTCACCTGCCCAAACATTAAGAAGCTTATCACAATTTCCATCAGTTTTTGTCACTTAATGCTAAGGCCGTTAGTCCATTCCAGACTCCACTGTTTGACCTGCCAGAGACACATTAACACTTTCCCCCTCAGGGCAGAAGCAGAGTATTTAAACCCTGGCTCTGAGCCAGACAACTATCAGTACATTGGATGTAGGCTGTCATTTTTGCTGCTAAGACTCCCGTTCTTGTGCTACCTTCTTCAGACCTCCAGTCTGAGCCACATCACTGCATATCTTCTTTCAGGACAGGTAAATATCACCCACTTCACCTTAACTTCTCACTATCTAATGTTTCCTTCCTTTCCTTCTGTTAGCCTTGTGTGATTGTGAGACTGCTTGAATCTTATATGTGTTTGTGTTTTTCCCCAATAAAACATTCTTTTAATCTCCAGCTGGTATCCCTGCATTACTACTGGTATACATAGATGGAAAGATCCTGTAAGGTTACCCCCCCACACCGCAGGCCTCCCTTTGAGCTAATAATTCTCCACTGTTCCACAAAGGCACTAGCACTGTGGGTGGACCACTGAGTCAATCATCTTTTCGGGTAACAAAGCCTCCAGTTTGGAGGTACTCATGCATTCATACATAGACTTGAATGTTCAGATTTCACCAGTGGCTAAGAGTGCTTCACCTGCTTTACCAACTACATCCACCACTGATGTGCTTGATCTGATAGCACATGCCTTAGTCAAGATCTTGCTTTGATTACTGCAACACATTCTACATGGGACTGCCTTTAAAAACTACTCAAAAACCTTGGCTGGGCAAGTTATAGGAACTAGATGTTTTGTGGGCTGGAACAGTAATTTGTTTTTGTGTGTCTTCAAGTCATTTCTGACTTATGGCAACCCTAAGGAGAATCTATCATGGGGTATTCTTAACAAGAGGGGGTTTGTCTTTCCCTTCCTCAAAGGGTAAGACAGTGTGAATTGCCCAAGGTCACACAGTGGGGCTTTCATGGCTGAGCAGATATTCCAACCATTCTCCAGAGCCAAGTCCAAAGTTCGAACCACTACACCACACTGTCTCTCACGATAGTAATGCTGAAAATTCATTTCCAAGCACACTGTTGAGTACTAGTTGTGAACTAGTTAGGATCAGTTTACTTGAAGGGCTGACTTTTCTCGCATCAATCCATCCAAGTGTTCAGATTTTCTCTTATTCTTGCCAATATCAGACCTGTGTTTCATGAGAACTCAAGAAAGAGCTTTCCCAACAGCTGCTCCTAGACTAGGGAAATGCCTGTCAAAGCAATCATGTTTGTACCCTTTGTTGACAGGTTTCTGCTGCCATGGAAGAAGCTTCCTATTTAAAAAGACATGATCCATACAGCTAAGTGTCCTCTCTGTTGCTCTGTCTTATAATTTATGGTTTAACTATGCTCTAACTGTTTGCTTTTGTATTA
Organism: Iguana delicatissima; assembly: GCA_948472985.1. Lineage (NCBI taxonomy): Eukaryota > Metazoa > Chordata > Lepidosauria > Squamata > Iguanidae > Iguana > Iguana delicatissima. The sequence continues at coordinate 10,013 of CAOKZL010004706.1, read as the reverse complement.
GTATATGTTTTTATTTGAATTTTAAAAGAGTTCATATTGTTTGTTGAGCTAGAGTGGTGTAGTGGTTTAAGTGCTGGACCAGGGTTCCAGTCTTCACTCAGCCATGACAGCTGCTTGACTGATCTTGCACAAGTCCCACTCTCTCTCTGCTTTACAGGAAGCCAATGGCAAACCTGCTCTAAATAATCTTTAAAAAAGAGAGAGAGAGAGAGAGAGAGAGATGATAGGGTCACTAGAAGTTAGAGTTGATTTGAATACACATAATAAGAACAAATATTGTTTGTTCTCTTGCTTTTTTAACAGTAGATTTTATTACTGTTTGCTGCCATGGGCATGCTTCATGGATATACATTTGGTTATATACAATAAGCAGAGAGTAGCCTTCAATATATATAAGTGTTGTTATTTTTGCCATTCATTGAATGTACTGCTGTGTGATGAGGACATCCCATATATGATTCTTGAAGCAGGAGTCAAACAATTGCTAATCATAATAATTACCATAATTAGCATTTTGACCTGTGATCTGAAATTTTAGGTCCTGGTAGTTTCTATTAAGATGTGGCTGTTAATTGGACACTTAACTGTCATTGAGAAGGTACACTGAATTAAAATATAATCTGAGTACCCAGGTAGTGAAACTGAGCAAAGACAATGGTTACAGTTTATTCTAAAAGGAGTCTTTGTTCTTCATTCTGAAAAATGAAATTAAAAGTTATATAACAAGAGTAAAACAACAAGAACAAGCAAGCCAGCTCATATACACATTTGCCTACTTTTAATATTGTCCCAGCACTGATGGTGTAATGTTGTAGTGCTTGAGATGAGATGTGGAATTTGTTCATCCTTATTGTTGTTGCTGCTGCTGTTACTGTTGTTCTATTCTCTTTGAGAGAGAAGCTTACCTGTACTAATGCCAGTTTTTATAACAAACACGTTTCTAACCCTGGGATAATGCACTGGCATAAAGATGATTGGTTTTCTGTACCTAGAGAATCCTGTATAATTACATAAATTAAAATTTCATCTTAATTGGTGCCCATGGAGCTTTCTTTCTTAGCACCCACATCGAGAACAGGAACTGGAGCTGATGTGGACTGGATCTCTGAATACTCGCTTCTTCATACAAATGAAAGCTTTCAGCTGCATGCTTACATACACAGCTCAGCATGTACTTTAATCCTGAGAGATTTTCCTGGATATCAAGGCATGAAAAGGCTTCACTCTTCATCAGAGACTTTCTCATCAAGTTGTTCAGTAGTCTCTTTGGTGCTAGAACTTCTGTCTGCCTTTGCTGCCGCCTTGCTTTCTTGAGACCAGAACAAGAAATCAGAATTGGATTAAAGTATAGTTATACATTTCTAAAATATAAAAATACTTCAACTATGGAATTCACTACGACTACGAGCAGAATGGACAAATTTGAGATTTATAGGATCTACTTTGTTTTTCATTAGAAAGTTGTTGACTTCAGCAGAAAACGCTGGTTGGGATGAAGCCCCAGCCAACAAAATTTCCCCCTACACAGAGGGAAGAATGTGAGATTGACCAGAGCAACCCCAAAGCCCAGCTCCTCCTGGTGAGATTGCCAGCAGTGGCAACCCCACAGGCCTGACCATAGGGGAAATCATGCCCAGCTACAGGAGCCAAGCCAATTTAAAAAACAGATTCTAAGATCACCTATCCTATCTCTTAAACTTTATTTTTTACCACAATCTGGATTATTTAACAAGTTACATTTTTTGCAGGGGTGACAGGAGCTTTGGTAAATCCCCAGACTCTATTGACAAGACTGAGTATGTTGGAGAGAGGAGAAGAGGAGTGAAATATACTATACCTTCTAAATGTTTATATGAGTTATTTTAAGAGCTTATGTGCTAAAATTAAAGAGGAGGCTAGTTATACTTAATGCTAAATGAACTATTGGAATTAAAGGGACAAAAGAAAAACCCCATTTTTCTTACTGTGAGAAAGCAGCTGAGCTGCAATTCAGTTGCAATTAGATAAGGCTCTGGTAAACTTAAATGAACTGAGGAGGAAATGTTTGTGAATCGACCGAGCTTAAGTTGGCAAACTACTATAATCTGGTGGCCAAAAGTATAACTGCAATTAAAAATTATTTTTCCTTTGGAAATACTTGCACCCAGTGGACAAACAAATTAAAAGTTTCTTTTTGGAAGAAAAGAAAAGATGAGAGCTGGAGCTACAGTGTTACAGAATCCAACAGATACCAGATGAAAAGGCAACCTCAGTGGAAATGGCTAAAATGATGGATGAACTGAAACATTTGATGAAGGATATCATGAAACAATCTGAGAAGCAAGAAAAAATAATCAAGAGCTAAAACAAAAATTAAAACAGGAAATGCATCAAGAGATAGAAGAGAAGTGAAAGAAATTAAAGAATCAATTGGACAATTAGCACAGGAAGTCAAGGTGATAAATGAGAAAGTGGAGAAGTTGGAATTGAGTGTTGAAGCAATGAATAAAGAGAAAGAACAACAGCTGGACAGTCTGGCCCTATTTGAGATGAGGGAGGAAGAATATTTTCAAAATTCAGCTTGATTCCAGAGGAACCACAAATAAACTTAAGAATAAAATTGGTTGATGTCTTGGCAGATTTTTTGGAGAAAGGAAAAGAAGAAATAGAATAAATTCTAAAGTTAGTGAGGGCAAGACATTTACCAAAAGATGTTACTGTTTACTTTCCAGACAGGCCATGAGAGAATCAATCCTGCAGAAACATTTCCAGATGTTTGGAAACAACAACTGAAGATGTATGGAAGAGAGATATTAGTTTTCAAGGAGATTCTGATGCAAATGTTGCAGAACAGAAGATTCTGACTCTTTGGCTGGCAAGTTAAAGAAGGAGAAGATCCTATTCAGTCTCGAAAAGACTGAGTTTCAATTTTCAGGGCCAGCTGAACCCAGCTGAAAAAGCAAGAGATTTTGTGTGAAAATATAGAAAAGATTTCAGAAGATAAGAAAAACAATCTGACACTCAAAGAACAGAGAAAAGTTCATGGACAGCAGATCTCTTTAGATATAGGAGAACAAAGATTGGGACAAAGTCAATAAGACAGTGAAGAGGATTTGGTGGAGAAGACATTAAATTTGGGGCTGGAAGGCATTAACAGAAAACAAATTCCCTTTAATGACCATATTTTGCACTACAAACCATTGAGGCTATATGAAAACTTCAGCAAGGCATCCCCTTTACTGCTAGTAGGGAATGGCTGCACAGACTTAGGAAAAGGCTCAGACTTAGATACATAAAACTGAGTGGCAAGGCTGTCTCTCCCAATGAAGTGTCTTCTGCCACATTTCTAGGGCAGTTTAAAAAGCTGGTTGAAGAGGAAGGCTACCATCCAAAACAGGTGTGTGATTGTGATCAAATCAGGCTCTTCTGGGGGAAAAACCCACTAGAACTTACATTCATAAAATTGCAAAGGTGGCACCAGCATATACACATGGAAGGACAGATTAACTCTGGTCCCATGTGGCAACTTTGCAAGGCATATGATAAAGCCAGGCACAGTGCACAAATCTAACCACATATGTGCTCTTAAAAGCAAAAGCAAACTTTATATGCTCATGTTTTGACAGCATAGTAAGAAAGTCTGAGTGACAGCCATCTTGTTTACAGAATGGTTTTACCAATGCTTCATTCCCAAAGTTTTTTAAAAAATTGCAGCAGGAAGCATTGGAATTTAAAGTCCCGTTAATAACAGACAATGCACCTGGCCATCCTGAATCTGTTTGGTAGGGAAGTGAAAATGTTGATATTATCTTCTTGCCTCCTGATACAACCTCAATGATCCAGCCCCTCAACCAGGGCATCATTTGTTTTGTCAAGGCCATGTATGATCACCAAAGGATTACAACCACTACAGCAACATTCTGATGAATTAAAAAGGAAGAGACAGCAATTTCCCATTACACTGTTCTTCCAAAAGGTTCCAGGAAAAAAAAATACCCTCAGATGTCTTCTGCTCCTGAGACTGAGATCTAACCATGGATATTATCATGGCCAGGGATGGGACAAATCCAGAATTTACCGCATCCAAATTCCTGAAAGGTTCTGGAAATCCATGAATCTCACGAATCTCGAATCTTTTGAATCCTTTTTTTAAAAAAGGGTTTAAAAAGAAAAGGAAAGAAGGATAATCTTGCGCAAGACACATTCTTTCAACCTTAGCAAAAGCCTGGGCAAAGGCAAACCTCCCTCTGAAGAAATCTGGCCAGGACAATTGTCATAGTTTTGCCTCAGGATCTCCCTGGATTGAAAATGACACGAAGGCCCTTGATCCACATTTTCCTGCATGTGTAAACAGGAACAAATACTACAGTACAGAGATAATCTAGGTCAAAACTGGATTTTCTTTGCATAGCTCCTTATGGCATCCTTGAGTTTCTAGTTTGATGATGCACCAGCACACTTTGGCAGAGAAGGCTGTGAGACCTTGTAAAACTGCAAACTCCAGAATTGTGTATGAAAGAGCTTTGCAAGGGAGATACGCAAAGGAATCTTTCAGCTGTCCTTGAAATCTCAAGAAAACTGTACCTTCCAGTCAAGTCTCAACTCCTGCAAGGTATTTCAAGTCAAGCCTCTAGACCAGTCTCAATTCTGCACCCTGCAGTCTCAAGTCAAGTCTCAGGCTCTGCAACAAGGCACTTAAAAAAAAAAACAACTAGCCTCTAGTCCAGTCTCAATTCTCTACCCTCAAGTCCTACAAGGCACTTCCAAGTCAAATCTCTAATCCAGTCTCAGTAATTCCCAATCCCTACCATCTAGTCTCAAATCAAAAGAGAGATTTTTTTTATTATTACCCTGCAGAGGGAGTAAGCCACAAGGACAGGCAGCACAAGCAGATACAGGCAGCCCAACCAGCAGAGGCAGCCCAGCAGGCACAGGAAGCTCAGCGGGTACAGGTAGGCAGCCCCAGTGGGCACAGGAAGCCCAGTGAGCACAGGCAGCACAAGCCAGCACAGACAGCCCTGGGATCAGGCAGCCTCCATGTGCGCATAGCTATACTCCCTGATTTTCAGGCGCCCAGGGCCCTGCCAGCCAATCAGGCCTTTGGTGGGCCCCGGAGGCATCAATTTTAAATAAACACAAACTTGATGCCTCTGGGGCCCACCAAATTGGTGCCTCTGTGGCTGCCAAAGGCCCCACTCTCCTCCCAGCTGGCCCCCGCACAATCATGCCCAAGGTGGCTGGGAGACAGATGCAGGGAGAGCAATCTCGGGCTAACTGGCCTCTGCCTGGCTGCCCTCCCCATGCTCCCCGGTCTCCCCACAGCCGTCTTCTGCACGATCGTGACTGATCCACCAAGTAGGCCCTCTGCATGTCGACTGCCTACTTGGTAGATTTGAAAGATTCTGTTAGCCTATTTTGGTGGATGGATTCGGATCCATGAATCTTGAATCCTTGCCCAGGATTCAAGGATCTGAGGATCCGAGGATTCGGTTGGCCCATCCCTAATCCTGGCACTATAATCCAGGATCACCTTCTGATGATCTTCCTTATGATGATGATCATCAGAAGGTCAATACTAGCCTAACACTACAGCACTGAGATGCCAGCATTAGTCCGCTATTGTATACAAAAGCATTTTGTTTTTGGATCACACTTTGTAAATTTTTATGTTTTTCACAGTTGTACACTGGCTTTGGACTGCAACAAAGCCTTCTTTCTCTTCGATGATAAAGTTTTGTCAAGTTCTGTCAAGTTTCACAGCCTCCTCTCTAAGCTGTATACTCCTCCCAATAACCCATGTTATTCATCTCATTAAAAAAAAACATTTGGTATTATCTGTGTTTTTCACTATCTGCAGTAAGTCCTGGAATGTATCTCCCACAGTTATGGGAGACCTTCTCGACTTATTCCTCTGACAGACATAGCTTTTTCTCAAGAATTGATATGATCTAGCTTTCAAAATCTTTGGCCACTAGGGTGAAAAAAGTTGAGATATTATCAAAGACCACAATTCTATGTTTCTGGTGCTTAAAAGTACAAGGGGAAGTTTTAGTTTGAGATTAAACAAGTTGCTTTTGCAAAATAAAAGAGTTGTAGAGAAAAGAAAAAAATTAAGAATTTTTTTAAGATTATTTGGAAAAGGAAATTGATATTAGAATGATGTGCGTTACAAGTAAATTATTCATGAAAGAACGTTTTATTCCATGCAACAGGGATCTTTAAAAAGAGAGACAAGAGCAGGCTCAACGGATGTTAGATGAAATAAAAAGGAAGAATGATTTTAAAAAAATCTCCTCCAAATACTATTATTGATGGTCAAATTAAAACCTTACAAAGTAGTTATCTATATTAACAATGGATGAGATGGAGAAAAAACTGAAATTTACAAAACGAAAACATTGAATTTGTGAATAGATGAGAGAGATTACTAGCATATAAACCATGAAAAAGAAAAAGAAAAAGAAAATGATTTTGAAAATATAAAAAGGTAATTATTTGGTTACAGATAATGAGAAAATAAAGTATTTTGTTGATTCTATTGCTCTTTATATAAGAGACAAGACATCCCAAGGGATAAATTAGAAGAATATATGACTGAACAGAATTTACTGTATATTACAACAGATTAGAGAAGATCCACAAATGCACCTATTAATAAAATATATAAAAGAAAATTTATAAATAAAACAAATAAAAGAAATTTCTGATGTTGTTAACAAGACTGCTATGGGGAAGATACCAGGATGAGATGGGCTACCCACAACATCTTATAAATGTTTTCAAGAAAAACTTTTAATAGCATTACAATTAAAACCTGAACTTTTGCTTTTGGGACTGGTGGTTGATTAATTAGAAAAAAGTCATGGAAGAATATTTCAAAATGTGACAACAGCTTTGAGTATACTGTACGCTCAGAAATGGAAGAATAACTTAGTACCTACCAAAGAGTGGCTATTAAAGTTTAATGATTTAGCAGAAATGGACAAGCTGATTATTTTGATTAAAGAAAAATCTTTAGCAATATTTTTTAAAGAACTGGAAACCCCTGATTGACTTACTAAAAATAATGAGGATGATTTGATGATTCTTTGTTTTATTAATTAATGAGTTAAATACATAGGTGAAGTGTAACCTATAGACAAGATAGATAAAGATAGATTTTAAGAGTTAAAGTATATCTGCAGAAAAGTTAGCTGGAAGTCATTTTTTATTTTGTTAGTTATAGTGTTTTTGTTTGTTTATAAAGGTAGCGGTTTGGATTAGTGTGTGGTAACATGGTAAATTTTGTGTATAGGTTTTGTTAGTGTGTGGTATGAAATTTGGTTTTTTATGTCTTATGTAATTTTTATTTTATTTAATTTTTACCTAATAAAAATGATTTACCAAAAAAAAAAAAAGTTAAGAAAAAAGCAGTGAGGGATGTGTCATCTTTGTCCTACCCCACTTGGTTGCCTCATGATAAGAATGTGGCAGAAGCTGTACTGTAGTGCTTCGCTGTGGGTGAAGAAGCCTCTGAGGCAGGGTAAATGAGAGAGCGAAAGGGAAGAAGAAAGTGAACTGGTTGTTGGGGGTGTGGTGAGGAGGGGAGTCTGGGGCTTGTATCTCCTTGTGTGGCAGTTGCCTTTGGGGTGCCAGGGGGTGGAGTAGAAGGGATCACTGAATCTACATGAATGGAGTGCCTTTATATCAAATTCCTGTATATGAGAGACTTGAGCATCTGCGTGTTTTGGTGTCAGTGAGAGGTCCTGGAATCAATCCTTCATGGATACCGAGGGCCCACATTTGCCTGCCTATGCTGCTAGTGTGCTGATGGAAAAGTAAACATAATACTGGAAAAACATGGGATAACTTGTACTATACATTGCAAGTAAGGAGGGTGAAGTTTTCATCAGGTGCTCTGTAGCCTTCATAAAATGCAGTTTGCTCTTTATATTTGAAACAATCTGCCAGGACATTCTTGTTAGAACTATCATCTTGTGAGAAGTGTGATTTCAATAGGAAATCTGTCCTGGGTATTTAAATATCAAAATTACTGAACATGTCATATAAAAAAGAGTTTCCAACTGACTCGTACAGTGTTCCCTGCTCTGCCATCCCCTGTGCTGGATTACAGATCCTGTCATCATCAACTCAAACAGCTGGAGAAAAAGGAAGATCTGAAGAGAACTAGATGGGGGAAGACTGGACTCTTCCATTTACTTTACTTTCCAACATGTTGATCTTCTGTGTTGTGTCTACAAAGGTTCTTTTGAGAGGAAGCGTTCAAAAACGTGTAAGCTTCCACCCATCCAAATGAATTGATCCAGTCTAGAGGCTGAGCACATCAGCTACTTGCGTGACAGCTAGACTTAAATTAACTTAGATAATTTGCTTTAATTGTGCAACAGCCTGAATAGAACCAATTTTTCAAATAATGTTATCATCTGAGCAAAATAACAGTTATTAGAGGTGAGAAGCATTATTTGTGTTATCTTTTTTTCTGAATAAAAAGTATTATTAAAGGATCCAGCGCTCTAAATGTATTATTCCAGAAATATATTGAAAACATTCTGCCAGCTCAGTAAGTAAAAGCTTACTCAGAAGTAAATCCTACTTTGGTCAATGGGACTTACCTCTTAGTGACCACTGAGATACAGCCTGAATAAATATATATATATATAAAGCTGAAATCAGAACAAGACCACTATAAAAAAGACCATCAATTTGTATGACAGCTCTTTAGAAATTATGTAAAATATGAGATGTTATGCTGTGAAATAATGATGTCAGTCACAAATACAGTATTTGTGATTGAAACTGGTATTGCATGCAAAAAATAACATTTTATGTGCTATGTAAAATCTTTTAATGTGTGAATTGAGCATCATTTGGGGAGGGGAGTAATTTGAGCATTGCATCACCAACTTCATTCAACTACTAGCAAAAGTACCAGCCTTTGCCCGAAATGCTTTCACCCCCCCATCACCATACTATAGATTCATTCACTGCTAGCGAAAGTACCAGCCTTTGCCTGAAATGCTTTCACACCCCCCACATCACCATACTACTCTCCTGTCCCTTTTACTTTCACAATGGTCATTCTCTAAAACAAATGTTTTAAAAAAAATCCATGGACTGGTTTTTGTTTGCATATTAATCACTTGGTAAGTCATAATGGAGAGAGCCAGCATGTTGTAGTGAGTAGTAGGGCTGTGTAGCTCCTGTCAAAAATGATTGATGACTCATGATTGATTGATTGATTGATGACCTGTCAAAAGTGATTGATTGATGACCTGTCAAAAGTGATTGATTTATGACCTGTCAACCTCCCTCCCCCGGAAGTGCTAGGGCGGGACATCCGGAATGGGCCGCGTCCCCGCCCCTCCCACGTGGTCCCAGCCGTCCAATAGGGCGATTTCTAAATCGGGTTCTAATTGGGCCCCGGCGGAGCCACGTGACCCCCTCGGATCCACGCGGGCCAATCAGGGGCGATTCCCTAGGCGCGTTGCCGTTGGCCCAGCGGGGTCGTGTGAGCCCGCCCACCACCCTCGACCAATGGGGCGGATTTGGACCCCTCGGAATCACGTGCGTCAAACCGGCCAATAGGAAGACGCCCTTTGAGAGATATAGCGTGGGGAGAAGCGGCCATTTTCGCATGCCCGGACAAGTCCTGCAGAGAGAACATGGAGGGTACTCCCCATAGATGTGGTCCTGCTCGCTATACTTGGCCTCTTTCACCTTTCAATATTCAACCTAGAAGGCGGTCACCGTTTGATGACCCTGAAAACGCATGCTCAACAGTCTGGAGTATGGATTCTGCTGACCAGGACCCATATCTTGAATGTGATTGCCGTTGTAGTTTAAAAACAGCTATCCAGAGGATAGGGAAGATGGGAATTCCTGATACCCCACAGAGCCCAGTTGCAGTGGATGGTCCAGCCACTCAGACTGAACAGGCAATGGAGGTGGGAAACCCTGAGCCAACTCTACCTACGCTGGTTGAAGAGTTGATGAGCGAAAGCATGGATATTGATTCAGGCTATGAGAGCTCAAAG
>CAOKZL010004705.1:0-19456 GCA_948472985.1 Iguana delicatissima | reverse complement strand
GACCTATTCTTTGTAAAAAACCATCATCTTCTTGATCATGACTACAGTCCACAAGAGCATACAGCCATTTTTAAGTTGACTAGACAAGTTTCATTAAATTCATTATCACTCACTTACTGCAAAGATAAGATTACAGCCTAAATATTTGCCATTATACATGATGAACAAAGGTTTTTGTTTCTAGAGTAAGTCTGCTGTGGGTTTTGGGTTTTTGTTTTTAGTTTATGACCATGCATAGTCAAAATCTTCTCACATATCTCTGTTTCATTAGTATTCAAAGTAAGCAAAAGGTGCGAAAATAAATCCTATCCAAAATTTAAAGCAATTTGAAGTTAAGTCAAGGCAACAAATAATTTACATAGAAACAATAGTGTTTTATATTCTATTCAGTAAAGTAAAAATCTAGTAGGAAGGCATTTTAAATTTTTCTTTATGTAATTGCACAGCAGTTAAAAGTTTGAAATGATTTAAACATCTAGTTTTCCATAATAGTGGCGTAAGAGTAACCTCAACTACCTGAAAGAAAAAATAAAACTTGTTTTCTAGAATATACAGGTTACAAATATTCCGCCACTTGAAGAAACTAAACAAGTTTCTGTATTTCCCTCCCTCCACTTACAATATTACAAAGTTATACATACCAGCAGTTTTCAGGATCAGGATTTTCCTCCCATCATGAGGTGAATCCTACGGTTTTCCTATTAAATCTCCATCAGGTCTTCTACCTCCTTGTGGCAACAATATTTTTAAAATTAAAAGGGAACTTCATTTGTGCCACAGGGAGCATTTTATTGTTGATTTGAAGAATTTAAGCAGGAGTGAATTATTTAATGGTATTATTTGATCTAAAAAGACATCACCTCTCCCATGATGTTCTGAAAGTTAAATTATCACTAGTTATGACCCAATCATAGAAAACAGCATAGTGGCAATTCCACACACCAAACTCTTCAAGCAAATTACAGCACCAGCTCATATTTTCAAGCAAAAAGCTGAAAACAACTTTTATTCCATATGGAAGGGGAAGTTTCAACTCTACATTTATACCTGCATAGACCAATAAGATTATATTTGCCATTACTTTTACACTATCCTTGGCAAAGTAATAATAGGTTGACGTGCCTCCACAATAGAGTCATAGGGCAAGGGTCTGTGGTCTAGCACATGGTCCAATGGACAAAAGTAGTAGGAATTTTTGCAAATTTTGCTTTTATCTTGGAGCCCTTCCCATTGCCTTCCACATTATTCAAGAGGGCCCCTGACCCTTCCAAAGCAACTTTTCAAGGGGAAAGACGAATGGACAAACTCACTTCATCTGCCTCAGGCTTCCACTTAGGAGTAGCACTGAGTTCCATTCACTGGAATTCTCCATCAACCCACTGGGAGCTTTTGGGACAAGAAATATGCATATCTTTCTATCAAGTATAGCTGTTAAAAATAATTCTTCAAATAAGTAAGGTTGCTCTCAGAACAAAAACAGTTATGTGAACTGGCAATCATCTACTTTTTGTACACAGAAAACACTTTAATTTTATTATGCTACAAACGAAGCAGTTGCTGAAATCTGTTGAATATGTTCATAATAAAATATATTGTTGCAAACCAAATTCTTTGGTCAGCAAATTAAATAAATAGCAGTTAAGGAGGATGCCACAATATAGTTATCTTTCCACAATTTGGTTTTTGTTTTAGATTTTGTTTTGAGTGGGGTTGCAAGAGGAGAGAAAGAAATGACAAGAGGGTACAGGATGGCAAGATTCATATATCATTGCATTCAAGTGCTTTTGAGCTGCTAAAAAACCCACTGTGTCCAAGTATTTATTTTATTTTTATTTATTTAAAAAATTCGGTACTCCTGAACCCTATTATGAGTATCCTAGGATAGCATGCAATCAAAATAGATAAGAATTTAAAAACATTTTGAAGTTAAAACAAAGAAAAAGGTAAAACAGTTAAAACCATGTACATGTATACATTAGAAGTAAAGATCAGGCCTAAAAGTCATGTTTACGTTACTTGCTGCCTAGACCAATGCTGCTTCCAACTGGACCTCCAAACATAAGGCCTCCTCTCCCATGTCTTTGTGATCTCATCATCCTACTAGCAACAGAGCAGGCTCCCACCAGCAGATTCGGTTTTAGACGGGAATACCTATGAAGACATATTCTTTCAAATATCAAGGTCCCAAATCCCAGGGCTTTGTTGAACAACCTTGAATTTAGACTGAAAGTTAATTTGGAGCCAGTGCAGCTGTTTTAAGACTGGTGCTATGTGTTGTATATATTCAATCACAGTTGCTGCTGCCTTTTGCACTAGCTGGGAACTTCTGGAGTCATCTTCTCAGGCCTTCCACACACACACACTACAATAATCTAATTGGGTGTGTGGACTACTATTGCCAGGGCACTGACTACTGTTGCTCAATCAGACCTGTCCAGGAGAGATCAGAGTGACAACACCAGTCAGAAAGTAACTATGTAAGTACTCCAAGCCATAGAATCCACTTGAATTCTCCAAAATTACTGCATCTAAGGCTGTATCTACACTGACAGCCTGAGCTGACTTTAAAAGGAAAAATGGAAGCAGAGCTCAGGATTAGCATACCAATGCACTGCTACCTCCACCTGCTTTCACTTCAGGCAGAGTGAGTGTGGTGTAATGGATTGATTGTTTGGACTACACCCTGGAGATCAAGGTTCAATTCCCTGCTCAGCCATCAAAGTCACCCGGGTGTGTCATACAGATCAGCTGCCATGGCCATGGCACAGTTTCGTTAATAAGTCCAAAATGACTTGAGCACACAACAATAAAAACAGTGTTGGCAACAGCAAAATCCATTTCACCACTGACCTAAAACCACGCTGAAATTGGTCTAGATTATCAATCTTTGAAGATAGTTGAAGTCTTAACCTACCACACTGTCAAGCACCCACACAATTGGGTGATGGGGGTGATGCAGAAGTTTTCACATACCCCTAGGGGCAGAGAGGTCCTTCTCTTCAAGAGTGAAACATGCACCCCAGCTTATTTCAAGCAGCAGCAGGCTTCCCACTTGATGAAGCAAAGCACTCACCACCCCCTGACCCTCCCAATCAATCTTGTCATGCTAGATTTTTTTATACCAAGACTACAAGAATGACATTTACATATACTGGTAAGGATCCAAACTCAATCGAGTACTTGTGCCACATCATCAGGCCACAATAATTTAACCCATACCAGGAAATCTGGCCTCATGGTGGGACACTTTCCCATGATAGTGGCAGTGTCAAGTTCTGAGTAAATACAAATGGACCTTCCTCCTCCAAGTGCCTAACTAAAATCTGTCAGCAAATATGGAAACACAAAGAATGGCCTACAGATGGAAACATTCACAATACATTCCAACTCCACAGAAAGGGAACACCAGGGACTGCAAGAACCACAAGACCATTGAATTAATCTTTCATGCAAGCAAAGCTGATGCCCAAAAATCTCTATAACAAAGAATTGCTATATACAGAGTGAGAAATGCCACATGGCCCAAGCTGACTTTTAGGGAAAGAAGAGGTGCTAGGGAATATATTGCAAACAAATGTGTGATAATGGGAGCAGACCAAAGAATTTCAGGAACTGTGTTTTTAGTAAACAGCAAAGCTTTAATTGTGTAAGATACAGTAATGGCATTGTTTAAGGAATTGGTGACATTAAAACAACTGATTATCTTGCCAGATGCTTAATCTGTACTTAGAACTTACAGAGACTTCCAGCAGAACAAAAACCAGAATGGAACCCCTCCAGTTGGCAAGGGGTTCAGGTAAGGCCCACTCCATCACTCTTATCTGTTTAATTTGTATGCTGAATGTAGCATCCTAAAGCAAGTATTAGACTCAGAGGAAGGGATGTGAAACTGGAGGATGGCAAATCGACAATTTAGAAATAAAACATAAAACTACTAGACAAGATTTGAACAATTACTGAAGAAGCTCAACAGAAGCTAAAGTAGGTTTACTGAGGTACATTAAGAAAAAAAGGAAAATAATGACCACAAATGATTTACATAACTTTAAAGTACACGACAGGGACATTGAAATAGTTAAAGACTTTCCACACTTTGGCTTACACATTTATCAAATGGAGATTGCAGTCAAGAAATGAAAGTGGAGTTGGAAAGCTATGAAGGAACTACACAGATCCTGAATGTCAGTATATATACCCTCAGTCAGTTGCTTACATGGTCCATGCCATCACATTCCAGTTCCTATGTATGATTGTGTAAACAGGAGAGTGAAGAAGTTTGACAGACAGGAAGAAAATCAACTCACTAGAAATGTGGTGCTGGATAAGAATTCTCGGTATAGTATGGGCCGCTGCAAAAAAAGATGAATAAATCGTCTAGAGCAAGTTGAAGCCTCATATTCCCCCTAGAAGCTGGAAAGCAACTGAACTGAGACTGTTGTACTTTGGTCATGTCATCAAGAAGAGATGACCACTAGAAAAGATAATAATGTTTGGTAAGGTAGAAAGGCAGTAAGAGAAGAACAAGATCATTGATGGGATCCAACCAAGTGATAGCCCCTGAGGGTTGCACCTGATAGACAACTTGGAACTCTCTCATTCATAGGGTTCTCATAAGTCAAAGTCAACTTGACAGCAATTACAAATAGTTCTTTAAATGTTTGAATAAATCCTGCTGTCTAAGCCTTTGAGCACTATGCCACTAAAAGTACCTTGTTACAGTATACAGCATTACTTAAAACACTTCTTCAAAAAGAAGTTGTTAAGAGCTTCTGCCTAATATTATCATCTCAGAAAGCCTACTGCAGTAGAATACACCTACCTACCTTCAAAAACGCAATTTGGATTATCCAAATCAGATTTACTGATTCAGAAAAGTTAAAACGTAAATATGCTGCCATATAGCAACTAGGAGCGTGAATTCCAGAAAACTGAAACATTTGTTCACACTCAGTGGAATTTCTGACTTGTCTGGCAAAAAACAGATTAGTGTTTCACACTCTGCTGATAAAGATCTGTATACAGGTTATAGAGCCTGCACAAGGTTTTACTTTAATTTGCTCCAAACAACACACATCATGTCCTGTGACCTTCCCTGAGCCATATCCAGCATGTGAAAACAGGATTCGTTATGAGAGAGTTTAATTTCTTTTTTTCAGGTATTTATTTCCTACAGCTCTGATGTTACATTATGTTGTGTTGCCAGCACACATCGGGTGATTTTGTGTATGAACGCCTGGCTGTGGACAACCTCCTGTTCCCATCCCCCATTTCTCCATTTTGACTTCTGGTCACTATCCTATTATAATCTCCTCTGTCACTGAAAAATGTTATGTTTGATAAAGTAAATATAAGGATTATCTTTTTTTTTTTTCTGTACACCTTTTGGGTTTTACCTTAATTTTTCATGTTTTTTCCTTCACAGTAAGGTCGGGTTTCTATCTCCTTTATGACATTCACACTCAACAACACAGGCTACTGCTGTATCAGCTCTGTTTTGCCTGGGGTGGAATCGGGATTTCTCAATTTCATTATGTCGCATAATGCCTTGCCACATAATCATATTTTTCTTTGCACTTACAAGATTTAGCCTGAATTGTTTAGCCATGTGACTTAGTGCCTTGCCGAAACCCTGTTCATCCTTCGCCTTGTTGAACAGATCCAGAATTCTTTGCCATGCCAGCTTTTCCATTTTCCTCCTTGGGGACTCTGTCAGAGGGACTGCTAACTGTTGCTGACTGTACACTGTGTATTCAAGTTCCTCCATGTGGGATCTGGCATGTCTGTGGTTTTAACACAGTGGCTACTTGACTTTTGATTTACTTACTGTTTTTGTCCCTCCTGATCTTTCCACAACTTTTCCAATTGGCAGGAAAAATGAAGAAACCATTCCAGAGATCACTGGAAGCATGTAGGGTTCATAAGGGACAAAGATTTGTTATTCCTCAGCAAACCGGAGAGAGTCACATGACTATAGGAGCATTAACTGCATTTCCATTTGGATGCCCTACAACACCTCTGAAGCATTATGAACCACAATGAAGAAAATGACATTTTCTAGTAGGAAGATGAAAAATGATAAGGGGGAGAGCATCTTCCACTCCACATTTTCCCCATTCAAAAAGAGCCTCTTTTCTCATATGGTATTACCACTTTTCACACTCTTTCTTTTTGATATCATAAGCAATTTACAGTTACTGGAGAGGGGTGGCACTTAAAAAGTCCAAAAAGCTGGCTTGGGCATTCAGTTCCCTGAATCCTAGTCACAAACAATCCTAAACAGTTCTAGGCAAAATCTTAAGACATAGGCACTGTGTTTCTTTTTACACTTCAAAATATTGCTGAATGGAACCTTTTTGTTCAACTGTAAGCTGTACTTGAAAGGTACCCAAAAAATCTGCCCCAGTAAAACTGAGAAACTACTATACTTCTCAGAATATGTTCTATATATGGAATGGTAATGCCCATCAAAAGAGGAGTACGGGACCATGAAACTGGCCATTGTCTTAATCTGCATAGCTCTGCGTTTCCTGATGCAGCTGCTTCCACCTGTTACCATTAGTGGTCACTCAAGTCCGTAGCATCCTGTGCTTTGGGGACAACAGCTCGGAGGCTCCTTGAAGCCTACCTAGCTGGGGCCTACAAAGGATCCAGCTTAGGTAAGAATGGCTGTTCTTGTGTCTCACCCAGGAGGTTCAGGGCTGACATTTAGAAAATAGTCTTCCAGTGGGAGCCATACCCTCCTTGTGTCCAGCTGTTTCCTTTTCCCACAAACAGATGTGTTCGTTCCTTGGCTCGGCCTCGATGTGCAGACGGTGGTTTATTTCCCTCTTCCTTTTCGAATATAATCCAGGTGGAAGCAGTATGTGGAGGTTTGTTTAAGTGACACCTATTAACATCAGCTGCAGGTTGATACATCCCTTTAAGGTGCCGGAATCGCAGCAGACAGAAAGTCAAATAGGTGCCCCAAAGAGCAATGCAAATCCTCTGCCGTGTGCAAGTACAAATGGTTATCCTTCTCTATTTTCTATGGGAGCAAATGCATTTTCCTTGAAATTTTCTGAGTTTGCCCAAAGCTGTGGCCAATGAAATGTTATGTGAGAAAAACAATTGTGGGTTTTTGCTTAGAAAAAACAGTTTTCCTGTACAGCAGATTTCTGCCAGGAAGTCCATTTTCTGAGCCAAAAAAAAGGGAGCACACATACTTTATGCTCCGCACAACACTTCAGGACATCAAATACAGAGAACAAATCTTCATCACACACTCTTACATCCTGTTATTCTTCCACTCTTAGAATGTTACGCCTACCTTGGTATCTCACACCATTGTTGACCTCGGGACAATATTGTGCCATCACTGACCATTGGCCTTTGGCATCGTGCTATCACTGACCATCAGCATTTTCAGCCTCCTCCACCATGCCTTAAGAGTTGAATTTGGCACCACACGAAGGTAATCATGTGTTTGCAAGAAGCTCTGTCGGGTCTAACCAAAAAGCACATTCATTCCGCAGCATCTCTTTGCCGTGATGGTAACCAGGAAAAAGCCTTGTACGCGGAAAACACACACCTTCCATTGTTGCTGTCCAACAATCAGTAGTACAGAAAATTCCGTTTTTTGTACTCAAAAACACATCTATATTAATTTTCTTCCAGTGCCGATATCTTGTAATTTTTATATTTTTTCTACGTGCTTTTTCCCAATCTTTGAATAAGATATTTCCCCTAATATTTTCAGCCCATTATATAAATGTGTTCTTTCAATATTTTTTTTTTTTAAAAAAATCTATATTCTGTGGCACAAGGTGTCCCAACTGAAAAGATTTTCATCAGTTCCTTATCAGGAGAATCTTTTGACACTTAAGCAACTTCTATAAAATATTTTTCAACTATCCTTTCCAGCCCCCTAGATCTGTAGCTGTACTGATAGCTGTTTTCCCATTCTCCGTTTCCAAAAACAAAGCTCTGAGAGGGCAACCTCTCCTTTGCCTCTGCTCCATTTGGAGAACCAGAACATCCCAGTGTTTGGCGGTCTGTTTGTGCAATTACTTGGCCTAATCTGGGAAGACAAGGTTCTTGCTGGGGAACTTCAGGGCATCTGTTATCTGGGTCAGTCTGATAACAACGCCAGCTCCGCCTAGTCTGTAATTCTGTTGTGCCATGCTGTCATCCAGCTCCAGAACTGCAAGGAGGCCCCACGGCACTGGCCTGTTGGATGGAGAAGAAATGGTTTTCATGGGGGCACACCAAGGGAGAGGCCTCTGCTGTAGACTGTGCTTTGGGTGTCAGTTTAAACCTGCGTAGGAAAGGTCCATTTAGACTCAGTCGGGAAAAAAGAAAAGAAACCTTCAGAGCTTCCCTTTAGTTTGTGCAAACACCTCAACTTGTTTGATGGACTGGGAGAAATACTGCTAGGGTACTTTACAAACAACCAGAAGCAAAATCAGCTAGAGCAAGTGTGAATATGGGAATATTTAGTTAGTCTTGCCTTCTTCTACCTGATACCCTAAGATGTGGTGGTGGTTATGAGGATTCACCACACATCCTGACCATTCCTTGAAAGAAGGAAGCTCCGCTACTAAAAATGTTTCCCCACTACAAATTCTTAGTACAATATTGTATTGTTAGTTAAAAAAAAATTCCAGGTAAGCTAGTATGGTTATAGTTTGAGGTCCACTGGATGACTGAAAGCCAGCATGGTAGAGTGGTTTGTGCATTGGATGACTCTGCAGAGCAGGGTCCAGATCCTAACTCAGCCATGGAAAACCATTGGGTGACCTTGGGGGAAGTTACATTCTTTAGTCTCAGCTGTTGAAAAGACAACTCCTCTGAACATCTTACCAACAAAACTCCATGAGAAAAATTGTGTAGAGTTGCCCATAAGTTTGGAAAACAAATTTGATATACAATAAACCTCAAATAGGAGACTGCAGTCCCCCGGCTGTCGCCGGGCTCAACTCCCCAGAAGAGCTGGGAAACTGCAGTCCAAAAACAGCTAGAGAGCTACATGACTGCCCATTCCTGACTCAGGTCTAGGGCTGCCAAAGTGGAAAAAAACTGCGGTACATGTCAGCAAAGAGAAATTGTAGCAAGTTGCTCCTTGTCAGGAAATCCACATAACAAGCATCAATCCCAGGACCTTCCTTTTCTTCTCCAGGTCATCCCAGCAATATGAACTATCTCCATTTTTCACTCTGGTAAACATAGTTATACATACAACACCATTGAAAGCCCAATCTTCCATATCTTAAGGGAGCTGACCTTAGTAGGAACTTTGATCAGCCCTTCTCATTCCGGCTGTCTTTTCAGATTCAACCAAAAACCTTTAAATACCTTTGAGATTTCCTTATGAAGGATACCAAAAAGAGGGTAAAAAAAAATCAAGTCACCTTCACCTCTCTCTTTTCAAAGCAAGTTTCTGAAAATGTAAGAGACTGAACTGTTCAGTGTTGATTACTAAAATCATTCACCCTCCTGGGAGAAGGAAAAAAAAGGCCAAGAGCCCTGCTCAGATCATGAGTGTAATTGTGTCCATTCTATTTCTTTATTGTAGTCTTAAGGGAAAAGAACTTTTTTCAAAAAGTGAGAAAGAGAGAGATGGAGTAACTGAGTCATCACGCAGTTAAAAACCTCTGCTACAATAACTCTCCAGACCCTCCATTAGGTCAATAAGTTTTGTTTAAAAAAAAAAACTAGACAAAGTTCTCTGTGCAATACAGGAATTGAGGCTCTTTATATGTAAGAGAATGAAAAAAATAGTTTAAAAAAGACTAAAGTTGACTGGATGAAAGTCCTACTACCTGTGGAGTTGGAGGAAAGTCATTTATCTCTAAAGCAGCACCATCCTGAGAGTTTTTCAAGCAGTTTCCAATGTGATGTTAAGCTGCTTCAGGGAACGAAGTTGCAAAGGGCCGTGAATGGGTCTGCCACGGCCACTCTTGACAAGCCTAGCTTTCAAAATCCATCATGGTAATGAGTGCTGTGCAAGAGGAGCTGGGATAGACCTGCAGAGCTGAGTAGGCCTGCGTTTTGAATCAAGTGAGAAGCACCCCACTGGCCTTCCTAATGGCCATGGTTGCCAAACATCTCCTGAAGAGGTTTAGATAGAGGGAAGCCATTCTTCATCCTTGTTGTCTTGGTAGACCTCTGCCACAGTCAAGCTCAGGCAGGCAGGCTCTTGTTGTTCACCAGCAGGTAGAGAAGGCCTGAGCAGCCGTGAGGACATAACGGTGGAGAAGGGAAGGAAGAGATCTTAAGTCTGAGATCAAGAGGAAAGTAAAAAGGTTAAATAGGAGCAAAATCCCTGGCTCACGGACCAGGTGTAGTACAATCAGGGTATCTAGAGGGTCATAGTCCAGGACTTTTTGTTTAGCAGGGACACAATGGTGCCATCTGCTACTCCTACCTCCCTCAGGCTTTCTCGTTCCCTTTGTCCTAACTCAGCCGCAATCCTTGTAGTAGCAGAGGGGTGGATGGGCATGAATCCTTTGCAGCAACAATAAAATGTTGTGAGCTACACCTGCTGTAATAAAAAGTATTTTCAGGAGTGGAGCATTGTTCTGAAACAGATAAAGAAGACCTATAGGCTTGACAGAAGACCTGTTTTGGATGGCTATTTAAACTGCTCCAAACTGGTTTCTTGATCGGGGGTCAACACTGCCGTGACATTTGAGGATGTTGCTACAGGGACAGACATGATAAATGCCCTTGGTACTTCAAAATCTAACACTATTCCACACACAGAGAGAAGCCCAGATCCAGACTTACTGCTGAGCACATGGATCATGTGCAAGCAGGTCAGCAAGCACCTCTCACTTTCTGTATTTATAATAATAGTAACAAGATCATTTTCCATCAGCTTAGGCTGCTGAAATGAGGTTCCCTGTTCAACCAGGAGGTAATCATGTGAAAAGATGCTGTTCTGGCACTGAAAACAAATACATAGGCCTCAGCATGTAGTCAAGCCTGCTTTGTTCTTTCATTCTATGGTATTTGAAACTAGGCCCCAGAAACAATTGTACTCGCTCATCTCCAAGCTAGACTATTGCAGAGAGGTTTGTTTGCTCAAGGATGGGAATTGTGTTTGCATGCATTTTCAGTTCCTGGGTATTGGTAGATCATATTTAAGTTTATGGCAAAAAAAGCATTTGATGACAAGGCCATATTACAACACACAGCAGATAGACATTTTCTTGAGCACCAGAGCCCCAGTACTGAAATATCAAAATGTAACTTGCGTATGCAGCTACCCCACACGTGTACAGGCTGAGATAGATAAACTGTGCATGTTGCCTAGTGGAATCTGTTCACATATTCCGATGCAAATCATCAAGGAATATATATATGCAGGTGTAAAACTGAACTTGATGTAACTGACTCTTTTCCATTTGGTAAATACATGGAGCAGAAGTAGGAACAGGAGGAGACTTGCATTTCATATTAAGGTTCAGCAAGATTTTTGGTTAAAAAAGACATTGTAGACTCAGAATCACACTCTGTGGCCTAATTCCTATGAGTCCCAACTGAGAGTAAATCTATTAAATCAACTGTTGAATGGTCAAACTAGTTCAATATGTAGATATAGCTCCTACTTGATTGAGTAGATTACCTGGGGAACTAAAACAGGTATTTAGGCTTATAAATACCCCTCCGAGGCGTATAAAAGAATTATTAGGTATTTTTAAAAGGCTGTAAATTTTAACCCTCTTCTTGTGGAGTAAAAACAAGTGCAATGCACAGAGACAATTTCTAATGACCTGTTGAGCCAGGTATGAGAAAGGGCCACGGTGGCCTTTGCCTCAAAGTCAGTCCTGGTATCATGATAAGAGAATCATCCCTAGAAATACAGCTTGTAGGGACCACCTTCAAAAACTAACTTCAAACACCCACCAACAAAATAAAAAAATATATTAGCATCATGGCCACTTTACTGCCCCACTGAACTGGAAGGAAAATATCTAATTCAGATTATCAGAGAAGTGTATATACACAACTCTACCCTCCGCCTCCCCAGCAGAGTTGTAGTGGAATGAGGGCTCATAGGATTGAAATCCCAGGGGTTTTCCATGAGTAGGGACTATTATATCATCTGCCACCTATCCACTCTGGATTCCTTTGCTTCTTTGCTTTTCAGGGAATTGCATTTTCCCTACAAGAATGTATGTGTTATGAGACCCCTGTTTCAGTTGATATCCTTGAGCTGGTTTGTCACTGCATGGCCAAGGCCTATCAAGTTTGCAAAAGACCACTTCCTGTAGATCAACACAGCTGCCGGAGTCTTTGGGAAATCTGGAGAATGGCTTAGAGGACTCAGAACTTGAAAATTTACCCTTGCACTGTCCCACTTCTCAGTTCTTGTGGTATATGAAATTTCCTCCACCTGAGACAAACTGAGATATGGATATATCTTCAGAAACCAGGAACTTGATCCTGTCCAGTTAGCAGAAGCCTTCTCTTTCCCAAGAATGTTCCACCACCACCTGTAAGCACACAGAACAATTTGCAAGGCACCTGCATGGAAAATCCCTATGACTACAGAGGGTAGATGGGATTCCACACATGTGCACACACTATAAATCTCCTATCACCCTCATCAATGATCAAGGGTAATGGGAGTTTGTAGTCTGTGCACATGTGTGGAATCCCATCTCTTCCCCCTTGTAGTCATAGGATTTTCCATCCAGTGCCTTCAAATTTGTTCTGTACTGTGCTTACAGGTGGTGGTGGAACGTTACCGGAAAGAGAAGGCTCTCCCTAAGCTGGACAGGATCAAGTTCCTGGTTTTCTGAAGATATATCCATATCTCAGTTTGTCTTTACTCTCAGGTAGGAAGGAAGTTTCATATACCACAAGAACTGAGAGGTGGATAGTGCAAGGGTAAATTTTCAAGTTCTCGTCCTCTACAGCCCCATTTCTGTACATTCCCAAAGACTCATGGAGCTGTGTTGATCTACAGGAAGTGGTCTTTTGCAAAGCTGATAGGCCTTGGCCATTCATGACCAAGCCACTGCAAGATGCTCTGGACTGAAACAGGGGTATATCATAACACATACATTCTTGTAGGGAAAATCCAATTCCCCTCCAACTACTGTGGGGATTGTAATTAAAAGCAAAGAAAGCAAAGGAAATCCAGAGTGGATAGGTGGCAGATGATATAATAGTCCCTACTCATCAAAAAGTCCTGGGATTTCAATCCTATGAGCCCTGATTCCACTACAACTCTGCTAGGAAGCAGAGGTAGAGTATGCTGTACAGTTCTCTGATAATCTGATTAGATATTTTCCTTCCAGTTCAGTGGGGAGTAAAGTGGCCATGATGCTAATATATTTTTGTTTGTTGGTGGGTGTTTGAAGTTAGTTTTTGAAGGTGGTCCCTACAGCTGTATTTCTAGGGATCATTGTCTTATCATGATAGAGGTCACCTGGACTGACTTTGAGGCAAAGGCCCACATGGCCCTTTCTCATACCTGGCTGAACAGGTCATTAGAAATTGTCTCTGTGCATTGCACTTGTTTTTACTCCACGAGGGTTAAAATTTACAGCCTTTTAAAAATACCTAATAATTCTTTTATGCGCCTCAGAGGTGTGTTATAAGCCTGAATCCTGTTTTAGTCCCAGGTACTTGACTGAATGGGACATATCTACATATTGAACTAGTTGACCATTCAACAGTTGATTTAATAGATTTACTCTAGTTGGGACTCATAGGAATTAGGCCACAGAGTGTGATTCTAGAATCTAGATGTCTTTTTTAACCAAAAATGTTTCTGAAGCCTTAATATGAAATGCAAGTTCCTCCTGTTCCCTGCTTTCTCCCTCCCATGTATTTACCAAATGGAAAGAATTCAGTTACATCAAGTTTGGTTTACACCTGCATATATATTCCTTGATGATTTGCATCGGAATATGTGAACAGATTCCACTAGGCAACATCACAGTTTATCTATCTGGCTGCATCTGGTGTTTGCATACGCAAGTGACCATTTGATATTTCAGTACTGAGGCTCCTGCATCTGCAAGAAAATGTCTATCTGTGTGTGTGTTGTAATATGGCCTTGCTGCATCAAATGCTTTGCCATAAACTTAAATATACTGATCTACCAATACCCAGGAACTGAAAATGCATGCAAAACACAATTCCATATTTGAGCAAACAAACCTCTTTCTGCAATAGTCTAGCTTGGAGATGAGCGAGTGCAAATTGTTTCTGGGCCTGATTTGCCAAATACCATAGAATGAAAGAACAAAGCACCTTTGAGTACATGCTGAGCCTATGTATTTGTTTTCAGTGCCAGAACTAAATTGAGCTCACAGTCCTTTCACATGCAAATTCTCTCCTGGTTAAACAGGATTTCTTCATTCAGCAGCCTAACTGAGATGGAAAATGATCTTGTTACTATTATTATAAATACAGAAAGTGAGAGGTCCTTGCTGACCTGCTTGCACATAATCCAGGGATCTACTAGCAGTAAGTCTGGATCTGGCTTCTCTCTGTCTGTGGAGAGTGTTGTGTATTTGAAGTACGGGCATTTATCATGTCTGTCCCTGTAGCAACATCCTCAAATGTCACCAGCAATGTTGACCCCCATCAAGAAACGAGTTGGAGCAGTTTTCATTGCCATCCAGAACAGGTCTTCTGTCAAGCCTATAGGTCTTCTTTATCTGTTTCAGAACAATCACTCCACTCCTAAAATACTTTTTATTACAGCAGGTGTAGCTCACAACATTTTATTGTTGTTCAAAGGATTCATCCCCATCCACCCTTCTGCTACTACAAGGATTGCAGCTAAGGTCAACGGGAACAAGAAAGCCTGAGGGAGGTAGGAGTAGCAGATCACACCATTGTCCCTGCTAAACAAAAAGTCCTGGACTATGACCCCTCTACGTGCCCTGATTCGACCACACCACTGGTCCGTCAGCCATTGCTCCTACCTTGACCTTTTTCTTTCCTCTTGATCTGAGCTTAGATCTCTTCCTTCCCTTCTCCAGAAACCGTATGTCCCTCACGGCTGCTCAGGCCTTCTACCTGCTGGTGAGCAACAAGAGCCTGCCCTGCCTGAGCTTGACTGTGGCAGAGGTCTACCAAGACAACAAGGATGAAGATGGCTTCCTCTATGTGACCTATGCTTCTCAGGAGATGTTTGGCAACCATGGCCATTAGGAAGGCCAGTGATGCTATTTGGCTTCATTCAAAACACAGGCCTACTCAGCTCTGCAGGTCTATCCCCACTCCCTCTTGCACAGCACTCATTACCATAATGAGGATTTTGAAAGCCTTTTGTGCAAGAGTGGCATGGCAGACCATTCACAGCCTTTGCAACTTCTGTCCTGAAGCAGCTTAACTACCTGGCATTTGGACCTGCTTGAAAAGACTCTCAGATCAGGTGCTGCTTTAGAGATCAATGAATTCTCCCTCCCAACTCCACAGGGTCATCAGTTTCATCCAGTGCAAGCTTATTCTTTTTTAAACTATTTTTTTCCATTCTTCTTACATATAAAGAGCCTCATCCTGTATTGCACAGAGAACTTTGTCTAGTTTTTTTAAACAAAGCTTATTGACCTAATGGAGGGTCTGGAGAGTTCTGTTAGCAGAGGTTTTTAACTGCGTGATGACTCAGTTACTCCATCTCTCTCTTTCTCACTTTTTAAAAAAAGTTCTTTTCCCCTTAAGATGACAATAAAGAAATAAATGGACACAATTACACTCAGCTGATCTGAGCAGGGCTCTTCACCTTTTTTTTCCCCTCCCCAGGAGGGGTGAATGATTTATAATAGACACTGAACCATTCAGTCTCTTACATTTTCAAAACTGCTTTTGAAAGAGAGAGGTGAAGGTGGCTTGATTTTTTTTTTTTTTTACCTCTTTTTTGGTATCCTTCATAAGGAAGTACAAAGGCTCTTGAAGACTTGGTTGGAATCTGAAAAGGCACCAAATGAGAAGGGCTAAATCAAACCCTGCTAAAGAGTGAGATGCTCCTCCCTTAAGATATGGAAGATTGGGCTTGGATGGGTGTTGTATGTATAACTATGTTTACCAGAGTGTAAAAATGGAGATGGTTCGTGTCCCTTTAATGATTGTAAAGAAAAAGGAAGTTCATCAGATGATGCTTGTTATGTGGTTGCCTGACAAGGAGCAACTGCTGCAATTTCTACTCTCTACACAACTGTGACATGTACAGGAGCCCCACCAGTTTTACTTTGGCAGCCCTAGACATAGATCAGGAATGGGCATCATGTAGCTCTAGCTGTTTTTGGACTGCAGTTTCCAGCTCTTCTGGGAGTTGCAGCCCAGCAACAGCCCGGGGACTGCAGTCTCCTATTTGAGGTTTGTTGTTGTATGCCAATTTGTTTCCAACTTATGGCAACTCTACAGCAAATTTTCTCATGGAGTTTTCTTGGTGAGATTGTTCAGAGGGGTTTGTCTTTGCCAACAGCTGAGACTAAAAGAATGTAACTTGCCCAAGGTCACCCAATGGGTTTCCATGGCTGAGTTAGGATCTGGACCCTGCTCTCCAGAGTTATAATCCAATGCACAAACCACTCTACCATGCTGGCTTTCAGTCATCCATGGACCTAGACCATAAGACCAGTATGAGCTTACCCTGGAATTTTTTTTTAACTGAACAATCCATGTCTATTAAGAATTTGTAGTGGGGAAACATTTTTAGTAGCAACTCCTTCAAGGAATGGTCAGGATGTGTGGTGATCTCATAACCACCCACCACATGCTTAGGGTATCAGGTCAGAGGTTAAGAAAGACTAGCTCAAAATATTCCCATATTCAGCAGTCTTCCTCTAGCTCATTTTGCTTCTGGTTGTTTGTTCAGAGCCTACCTGCAGCAATCTCTCCAGTCCATCAACGAGTTGAGTGTTGGCAACAAAGCGAAGTCTCTTCTAGAATTTTCTTTCTCCCCGACGGTCTACTAGCTGTCTCCTTCAGGTTTTTCTGAGCTCGCACCCAACAGCATCTACCACACAGAGGCCTCCCTTTCATATCTACCATGAAAACCATTTCTTCTCCATGCGGCAGGAGGTTGGCCGTGGCCTCCTTCTAGTTCTACGAGGGCTTGGATGACAGCAGGTGGGCCACGCAGGAAACACAGCTAGGCGAGCTGAGGAGCATGGGTTGCGTTGTTATCAGACTGACCCAGATAACAGATGCCCTGAAGTTCCCCACAAGAAGCCTTCTCTTCCAGAACTAGGCCAGGAGAATTAATTGCACAAACAGACCGCCAGACATCTCAGATGTCTGGTTCTCCAAATGGAGCAAGAAGGCAAAGGAACAACTGCTTGAGAGCTTTGTTTTTCGGAGACAGAAAATCAGGAACGGCTGTCAGTACAGCTTGCATACTTGGGGCTGGAAAGGATAGTTGAAAAATATTTTTTATAAAAGCATTTCTTAAGTGTCAAAAATATTTCTGATGAGGAGAATCTTCAACTGATGAAAATCTTTGCAGTTTGTAAAACACCTTCTGCACAGAATATAGATTTTTTTAAAAAAAAAAATATTTGAAAGATACATTTATATAATGGGCTGAAAATATTAGGGGAAATATCTTATTAGAAGATTGGGAAAAAGCACGGTCAAAAAATATAAAATTTACAAGGTGCTCGGCACTGGAAGAAAATTAATATAGATGTGTTTTTTGAGCAACAAAAAACGGAATTTTCTGTACTACTGATTGTTGGACAGCAACAATGGAAGGTGCTATTGTTTCCACGTACAAGGCTTCCTGGTTGCCCATCACGGCAAAGAGAATGCTGGAATGAATGTACTTTTGGTTTAACCCGACAGAGCTCTTTCTGCAACTACATTAAATTCTCTTCGTGTGATACCAATTCCTCCAACTCTTCACATGGTGGAGAGGCTGAAAATGCTGATGGTCAGTGATGGCACGATGCCAAGGCCAATGGTCAGTGATGGCACAATGCTGCGGGTCAACAATGGTGTGATGCCAAGGGTCAGCGGTGACAGTTCTGAGAAGTCGGAAGAATAACAGATGTGAGAATTGTGTGAAATTGTCTTCTGCTATTTGATGTCCTGAAGTGTTGTGCGGAGCATAAAAAGTATGTGTGCTCCCTTTTTTTTGGCTCAGAAAATGGACTTCCTGCACAGATGTTTCCTGTGCAGGAAAACTGTTTTCTAAGCAAAAAACCCACAATTGTTTTCTCCACGTAACATTTCATTGGCCACACTTTGGGCCGCTCCAATACAGGGAGAAAATTTCAGAGGAAAATGCATTTGCTCCCATAGAATAGAGAGGATAACCATTTGTCCTTGCACACGGCAGAGGATTTGCATTGCTCCTTGGGGCACCTCTTTGACTTTCTGTCTGTGCTGTGATCTCCCTGGCCCCTCGACCTTGAAGGGACTGCATCAACCTGCAGCTGATGTTAATAGGTGTGCCACTTTAAACAACGAAACCTCCACCATCTGCTTCCACCCTCAATTACTAGAGTGCTCGAAAAGGAAGAAGGAAATCATTCACCGTTGCTGTGGAGTGGCCACGGGAGGGGGAAGAGAAGCCAAGGAACGCAAGACTAGTGGATGAAGAGGAAGGGAACGGCTGGACACAAGGAGGTTATGCTCCCACTGGAAGGCTCCTTTTCTAATGTCAGCCCTGAACCTCCTGGGTGAGACACAAGAACAGCCATTCTTACCTAAGTGGGATCCTTTGTAGGCCCGGCTTAGGTAGGCTTCAAGGAGCCTCAACCAGAAAGGGGAGGTTACTTTGTCCCCAAAGCACAGGATAAAGCAGTGCTCAACTTGAGTGACCACTAATGGTTGAAAACTAGTGGAAGACAGCTGGGTTTTCATCAGGACCTAAGGAGAGCTATGCAGGATTAGACCAATGGCCACGCCAATCTAACAGACTCTTCATGGTCCCATTGCTTCCTCTTTTGATGGGCATTACCATTCCAGTACAGGTAACAATATCCTGAAGTTTTGTGAGTTTAGTTTCTGGTTTTACTGGGCAAGATTTTTGGGTACCTTCAAGTACAGCTTACAGTTGAACAAAAGGTTCCATTGCATTTTTAAGAATCAGCAATATTTTGAAATGTTAAAAAGAACCAGTGATTATGCCTATGTCTTAGATTTTGCATACAACTGTTTAGGATCTTATGATGAGGATTCAGGGAACTGAATGCCCAAGCCAGCTTTTGGACTTTTTAGTGCCACCCCCTCTGGGCTGAACTGTAAAATTGCTATGATATCAAAAAGAAAGTATGAAAAGTGGTAATACCATATGAGAAAAGAGGCTCTTTTTGAATGGGGAAGTCCAAATGGGAGTTGCTCTCCCTATCCATTTCATCTTCCTCTGAAAATGTCATTTTCTCTTCATTGTGGTTCATAATGCTTCAAGGTGCTTGTGGCATCCAAATGGAAATGCAGTTAATGCTCCTATAGTCATGTGAGAAACCTGTCCCGGTTTGCTGAGGAATAACAAATCTTGTCCCTT
>CAOKZL010004704.1:0-19456 GCA_948472985.1 Iguana delicatissima | reverse complement strand
GGGAATAGGCATTTCCCTTAATTTAGGAATGCCAGGTCAGCACCCTTCATTTTCTGAGATTTATTTAAAACAAATTTAACACCTTACCCTTGTGAATTACCACAAAGATGTCTTGGAGATGGGCTAGAACTGCTTTTGGACCGGCTGGTTGTAGGAATGGTCAAGAAGGCAATCTGGATAAGTGGATCCAAAATTATGGGTAAAACACAAGTAATCAGGTAATAGGGCTACACAGACACAGGGGAAAACCTAAAGCATTTGAGCAGCTGGCCAAGTGACAAAGGCATGTAGTAGTTGTTACACTTGTCACCATTCCTGCTAAAACTAGAAACCCACGACACACATAATAAATGAGTTTTATTATTATTATTATTATTTATATATGGACACCATCCATACTGCCCTCAAGCTTATAATCTAAAGACACTACACAGAAGGAAAAAAGGATGGCACTGGGGAGAGGATTAAAGTCCAGCAGAAACAGCCTCTTCTTCTCTCTATTGAGGCCAGGGCAGTGGCAGTTGGTGATGGAAGGAGGGCCTTTCATCTGCTTTGGGGCCTAGGCATGATGGAACTGTTCCTGCTTTTTCTTCCTCCCTCTGAGGGCAGGGCAGTGGGAGTTGGGATGGTGGGAGGGCCTTTCATCTGCATCTGGGCCTAGGCATGATGAAGCTATGTGTGCCTCTTCTTCTTCCTTCCGAGGTGAAGGTGGTGGCAGTTGGGATGGCAGTGGTGGTTTCTCCACAGCCCCTCTGCTCTGCTGGGGCTTGTAGAAAGCTCACTGTCAGCCCTTGTGGGAACAGCCTGTGCTGCTGTTGCCTGGAGCCTCATGCTTGTGATTTTAAGGCTTGATAGGCTCAAATACATGAGCTCTACAGCCAGCTGGAAAGGGACAAAGAGGGTGTCCAGCCTTTAAAGCCACCTCTCATACAAAATGAAACTTTGTAAAAATGCCACTCCCCCTGAAGTTTGTCTCTTTCCTCTTGGTGGCCTACGCATAGGAACTCCTTGGTACCTGATCTCCCTATTTATATCTGGCTTGACCCTGTGTCTACTAGGCTGGCTCCATAACCTGCACATCTATTTGCAGGATTCCTCTGGTCCTGAAGTCCTAAACCTCTCCCTATGTTAGGCTTTTTATAGTCCAGAACCACGACACAGTAAGACTGAAATCAGCTTGTCATGTGAATGAATCTACATATTTGTGCATTCTGTATTTTTTACACCAGATGTTCCCTTTCTTTTTGTAAAAAATGAGATGGTGTATTTCTTTGTAACCACAAGTATTTTCCACCTCATTATTAGCTTAATTTGTCTGGGACTATGTATTAAATCCTTATTGACTCTTAGGGTTTATATGAATCACCTACTTCTGGAAGATTCCCAATATGTGTAGGAGAAAGTGTTCATTTTTTTCTCCACTGTGTTTGTGAAATGTTAGTCTGTACTTTGTGAAACTGAACTGTGGTGGTACAAGTCATGCAGTAAAACAATATGGGACATAGCCTAGGATTTGCTGAAGCCACATGTTTTTCCAGCTACCAAGCTCACTATCTGACAAGATCTTAAATGGAATAACCTTGGTCTCTGTCGTAGGACTTCAATTATGTATAAAATATTAACACTAGTAGAGAACACACACAATCCAGTGTCACTTCAGGAAGAACAAATGTAATGTCTATTTTCACTCTGCACATAAATGCAGGTCTAGTACTAGAGCTGAAGGATGTAAGGATACTAATGCAGGCACTGTTAATCTCAAGTCTGGATTTCTGCAGTGCACTGGACATTGGGCTAGTTCGGAAACGTGAATTAGAGCAAAATGTGGCAGCCAGATTGGTTACTGGTGCATAGGGCTGTTTCTGCGCTAGATTCTTATAGTGCTATTATTCCACTTTCAACATCCTATGGAATCCTGGGGTGTGCAGTTTATAGTTATAATAGTTGATAACAGTACTATAACAGTCTAGTGCAGAAATGGCCTAGGCGTGATCATATTATATCTATATTAAGATCACTCCACTGGCTGCCAATTAGTTTCTGGGCAACGTACAAAGCATTGGTTATTATCTTTAAAGCCCTGGCATAGATTTGGGTCCAGGTTACTTATGCTTTCTCCTGTATAAGCCACCCCATACACTCTGGCCAGATGACTTTTTCTTCAGCGACCTCCAAACTGTGGAATGACGTGTTGGAAGAGATTCAGTAGCTGGATACTGAATGTAAAGCATTAAAGGCCACTCCCTTCCAACAGGTCTATCCAGATGGTTTTTAATTTATGAGTTTATAAATTATGAATTGATTATTTTTAATACGTTCACTGATGTTAATGTTCTTTTAACTGATTATGCATTTTCTTTAATTTGGTGTTCATGTTTTGACAATTGCATCTACAGATGTGTCTTATTTGTTGCTGTATTTCAATCTGTTGTTGTTATTGTCTGGTCTAAAATTTTAATGCAGTTTGGAGGTTAGTATTATTCAATGAAAACCCTGCCATTTTGTAAAGGAAAATACTTCCTCCATCAAATTTAACAGGGAGTCAATATAGATTATTGTAATATCATGAGATGCACTGTCCTCAAGGACTGAAATTTGTTCCACAAACCATCCAGGTCTAGAAGTACAGCTGGAGGGTCTAAGGATGGTAATACATGCACTGGTATATTTAAGCTTGAACTTCTGCAATGTGCTGTATACATGTTTTTATAGGATATAGTTAATTTAGTGTTGTCCTGTATTTTTAAAAATATTTATAATAGATTTGTATTTGTGTTGTCCGTATTCCCTGAAAGAAGAACAGGTTGTCTTCCAGCGACCATCTGTGAACTCACACAAATGGGCCATCTGTGCTGGCAAAGTGCATAGTTCAGAAACTTCTAAAGCAATATGACATGTGTTTTAGTGGGGAACCCTGCCCATTCCCCAAGAGGCTATAGCCACTTTCCTGCCACAGATGCCTTCTAGAAGGATGAGGAGCACGCTCCAAACAGTCAAGGGTTGGTGGTCACAGTCAGAACTCCTGGACACAACACCTCAGACCTTCCAGTTGTCATCAAAGTATGTCAGGATTTCGAGGATCTTCTGCAAGGCAAAACCATCCAGGTGGTGAAAGACAACACCACAGTCATGTACTATCTCCACAAACAAGAAGGCACACAATTGAGCACTCTCCTCCATCTCAAAATCCAGCTTTGGGGATGATGCACAGCCAAACAGATATCACCCACAGCAATCCATCTAACCAGGGGGCCAGAATGTCCTAGCAGACCCGCTCAGCCACACAGCCCTGTCATGCCACAAATGGAAGCTGCACATGGGTATTCTGAGATAGGTTTTCAGTGTGTTTCAGTGCTTGGGGATTCTGCTGATAGACTTCTCCAAGTCTATTAGCAGAGCAGGACAACATCTTCTGATCCAGGACCAAGGAGGGAAGGGATCCCTACAGTTCTGTACACAGCTAAAGGATCCATCATGTACCTTTTCCATTTTTTACCACCAAGGAGCTAAAGATTTGACAGGCCAGAGCCAAGCGTACATTGATCATCCCATGGTGGCTAAGACACCACTGTTACCACCGCGATGGCCTTAGTGAGCCAAAGATATCATTTTTGATATCATAATTCGGCCTTCTGCCACCAGCCAAGTGTTTGTGAGGCCCCGCCGAAGAAGCGCGAGCTAGGCATGGATGAGACTTTTTTGCTCCTCCAGATATTGCCAGATCTGCTTCAGGGGAGACCTCCCGAAACAACTAATTTCAAATGCACAGTAAAACAAAATACTCTCTGCCTGAGAGAACACCCTGGCGAGCTAGGCACTTAATGGTCAAGCTAGCTGCATCTACATACCAGCCATACGATTGTCAAATTGGCATATAATTCAATCATGTAAATTCTGACCTTTCGGAGGCTTTGTCTTCAGCCCAAACCTTATTGTTCTCACCAGAGACTAGTCTAGCCTGCGGTCATTCCTTTCCCTATAAAAACCAGCAAGACCAACCGAACCAAGTAAATAGGACAAAACCACGTATTGCTGGTTTTTATAGGGAAAGGAATGACCGCAGGCTAGACTAGTCTCTGGTGAGAACAATAAGGTTTGGGCTGAAGACAAAGCCTCCGAAAGGTCAGAATTTACATGATTGAATTATATGCCAATTTGACAATAGTATGGCTGGTATGTAGATGCAGCTAGCTTGACCATTAAGTGCCTAGCTCGCCAGGGTGTTCTCTCAGGCAGAGAGTCCTTTTGTTTTACTGTGCATTTGAAATTAAGGTGTT
The DNA here is from genome assembly GCA_948472985.1 of Iguana delicatissima. Lineage (NCBI taxonomy): Eukaryota > Metazoa > Chordata > Lepidosauria > Squamata > Iguanidae > Iguana > Iguana delicatissima. Next base: position 15,179 of record CAOKZL010004704.1, on the reverse strand, counting down.
TGTTTTGGGAGGTCTCCCCCTGAAGCAGATCTGGCAATATCTGGAGGAGCAAAAAGTATCATCCATGCCTAGCTTCGCGCTTCTTCGGCGGGGCCTCACAAACACTTGGCTGGTGGCAGAAGGCCGAAATGAATGATATCAAAAATGATATCTTTGGCTCATGAAGGCCAGACCAGATCGCGGTGGTAACAGTGGTGTCTTAGCCACCATGGGATGATCAATGTACGCTTGGCTCTGGCCTGTCAAATCTTTGCCAGCTCCTTGGTGATGGGAGGAGACCAAAAGAGTACATGATGGATCCTTTCTAGCTGTGTACAGGAATGCATCTCTCAGGGATCCCTTCCCTCCTTGGTCCTGGATCAGAAGATGTTGTCCTGCTCTGCTAATAGACTTGGAGAAGTCTATCAGCAGAATCCCCAAGCACTGAAACACACTGAAAACCTATCTCAGCAGACCCGATGTGCAGCTTCCATTTGTGGCATGACAGGGCTGTGTGGCTGAGCGGGTCTGCTAGGACATTCTGGCCCCCTGGTTAAATGGATTGCTGTGGGTGATATCTGTTTGGCTGTGCATCATCCCCAAAGCTGGATTTTGAGATGGAGGAGAGTGCTCAATTGTGTGCCTTCTTGTTTGTGGAGATAGTACATGACTGTGGTGTTGTCTTTCACCACCTGGATGGTTTTGCCTTGCAGAATACTCCTTTAAATCCTCATACATACTTTGATGACAACTGGAAGGTCTGAGGTGTTTATGTACAGGAGTTCTGACTGTGACCACCAACCCTTGACTGTTTGGAGCGTGCTCCTCATCCTTCTAGAAGGCATCTGTGGCAGGAAAGTGGCTATAGCCTCTTGGGGAATGGGCAGGATTACCACTAAAACACATGTCATATTGCTTTAGAGTTTTGAACTATGCACTTTGCCAGCACAGATGGCCCATTTGTGTGAGTTCACAGATGGTTGCTCAAAGAATCACAGTTACAGGTAAGCAACCTGTTCTTCTTTCAGGGAATACGGACAGAACACAAATACAAATCTATTATAAATATTTTTAAAAATACAGGACAACACTAAATTAACTATATCCTATAAAAACATGTATACAGCACATTGCAGAAGTTCAAGCTTGAATCTACCAGTGCATGTATTACCCACCCAGACCCTCCCAGCTGTACTTCTAGACCTGGATGGTTTGTGGAACAAATTTCAGTCCTTGAGGACAGTGCAGCACCCCATGATATTACAATAATCTATATTGATCCATTTGCCAAATTTGATGAGGCCAAGCATTTTCCTTTACAAAATGGCAGGGTTTTCCATCAATAAATACTAACCTCCAAACTGCATTAAAATTTTAGACCAGACAATAACAACAACAGATTGAAATACAGCAACAAATAAGACACATAATGCAATTAAAAACATGAACACCAATTAAAAATGCATAATCAGTTAAAAGAACATTAACATCAGTGAATTTAATTTAAAAATAATCAATTCATAATTTATAAACTCATAAATTAAAAACCATCTGGATAGACCTGTTGGAAGGGAAAGCCTCTCCAATGCTTTACATTCAGTATCCAGCTACTGAATCTCTTCCAACACGTCATTCCACAGTTTGGAGGTCGCTGAAGAAAAAGTCATCTGGCCAGAGTGTATGGGGTGGCTTATACAGGAGAAAGCATAAGTAACCTGGACCCAAATCTATGCAGGGCTTTAAAGATAATAACCAATGCTTTGTACGTTGCCCAAGAACTAATTGGCAGCCAGTGGAGTGATCTTAATATAGATATAATATGATCACGCCTAGGCCATTTCTGCACTAGACTGTTATAGTACTGTTATAGACTGTTATAGGTCCCTCTCTAAACTGCACACCCCAGGATTCCATAGGATGTTGAAGTGGAATAATAGCACTATAAGAATCTAGCGCAGAAACAGCCCATGTACCAGTCACCCTGGCTGCCACATTTTGCTCTAATTCACGTTTCCGAACTAGCCCAATGTCCAGTGCACTGCAGAAATCCAGACTTGAGATTAACAGTGCCTGCATTAGTATCCTTACATCCTTCAGCTCTAGTACTAGACCTGCATTTATGTGCAAGAGTGAAAATAGACATTACATTTGTTCTTCCTGAAGTGACACTGGATTGTGTGTGTTCTCTATGAGTGTTAATATTTTATACATAATTGAAGTCCCTCGACAGAGACCAAAGGTTATTCCATTTAAGATCTTGTCAGATAGTGAGCTTGGTAGCTGGAAAACATGTGGCTTCATCCTAGGCTATGTCCCATATTGTTTTACTGCATGACTTTAACCACCACAGTTCAGTTTCACAAAGTACAGACTAACATTTCACAAACACAGTGGAGAAAAAAATGGACACTTTCTCCTACACATATTGGGAATCTTCCAGAAGTAGGTCATTCATATAAACCCTTAAGAGTCAATAAGGATTTAATTAAGCTCCAGACAAATTAGAGCTAATAATGAGGTGGAAGAAATATCTGTGGTTACAAAGAAATACACCATCTCATTTTTTACAAAAAGAAAAGGGAACATCTGGTGTAAAAATACAGAATGCACAAATATGTAGATTCATTCACATGACAAGCTGATTTCAGTCTTACTGTGTCGTGGTTCTGGACTATAAAAAGCCTAACATAGGAGACTTTAGGACTAGGGACCAAGAGGAATCCTGCAAATAGATGTGCAGGTTATGGAGCCAGCCTAGTAGACACAGGGTCAAGCCAGATATAAAATAGGGAGTATCAGGTACCAGCTAAAAGTTCCTATGCATTCGTAGGCCACCAAGAGGAAAGAGACAAACTTCAGGGGGAGTGGCATTTTTACAAAGTTTCATTTTGTATGAGAGGTGGCTTTAAAGGCTGGACACCCTCTTTGTCCCTTTCCAGCTGGCTGTAGAGCTCATGTATTTGAGCCTATCAAGCCTTCGGAACATCACAAGCATGAGGCTCCAGGCAACAGCAGCACAGGCTGTTCCACAAGGGCTGACAGTGAGCTTTCTACAAGCCCCAGCAGAGCAGAGGGGCTGTGAAAACCACCACTGCCATCCCAACTGCCACCACCTTGGCCTCGGAAGGAGAGAAGAAGAGGCACACATAGCTTTATCATGCCTAGGCCCAGATGCAGATGAAAGGCCCTCCCACCATCCCAACTCCCACTGCCCTGCCCTCAGAGGGAGAGAAGAAAAAGCAGGAACAGTTCCATCATGCCTAGGCCCCAAAGCAGATGAAAGGCCCTCCTTCCATCACAACTGCCACTGCCCTGGCCTCAATGAGAGAGAAGAAGAGGCTGTTTCTGCTGGACTTTAATCCTCTCCCCAGTGCCATCCTTTTTCCTTCTGTGTCATGTCTTTAGATTATAAGCTTGAGGGCAGTATGGATGGTGTCCATATATAAATAATAATACAGAAAGTCCATTTATTATGTGTGTCGTGGGTTGTTAGTTTTAGCAGGAATGGTGACAAGTGTAACAACTACTACATGCCTTTGTCACTTGGCCAGCTGCTCAAAATGCTTTAGGTTTTCCCCTGTGTCTGTGTAGCCCTATTACCTGATTACTTGTGTTTTACCCATAATTTTGGATCCACTTATCCAGATTGCCTTCTTGACCATTCCTACAACCAGCCGGGCCGAAAGCAGTTCTAGCCCATCTCCAAGACATCTTTGTGACATCACAAGGATCCACCAGTCTCAAATTTTATCAAATAAATCTCAGAAAATGAAGGGTGCTGACCTGGCATTCCTAAATTAAGGAAGGGAAATGCCTATTCCTGAAAGTTAATCTATTTTCCTCCTGCAACAGGAATTCTTGAGAGACACATCGCTTACAATAAGACTTGCAAATTAAGCCTGTGTCTACCTTACAGGGACCAATCACAAAAGAAAACATGCTAAATGCAAGATGTGCATGGGAAAAATAACGTGTGATGGCAAAGACGCATATTTCACTATAACTAGTGTGAGTATCAAGAACAACAGTTATCCAGAAACTGTTGTATCCAACAGTCCTGCCTCACTCAGAAGCTTTATGGGACTATCAGGTGAAGCAAGATCAATGCTTGGCTGAGATAGCAGATTTACTCCAGTGTCTGGGAAGACCTGTGAACAGTTCCATTACAGGATTGGTAGGAATCATGTGGTCTTCTGAATGTTTCAAGAGTCCTAGCCAGCATAGCAAATGGTGATGAATGTATGGATCTGCAGCCCAACTACATCCACAGTGATGCATGATTCCTACCATTGGTCCATAGTAACCAGTAGCAAATTCCAAGTAGATCTGAAGGCTCTCGGTTCTAGCCCTGAAAGCTCCCGACACAGTGACATTTTGTTATGGCATCTTTCTTTACCAGTCCCGTATAGATTCCATGTAGTAGACTGCTACAACATGTGACTCTGAATGTGCTCAACTCCCAAAATTCCACAGTCTTGGGCAGCAAAAATGAAAGATTTCAATCTCTTGTGAAAAACCATATCAGGCTGCTGGACTGTGACTTGGTAGGTTACAACAGTGCCAGTTCCCAACAACAGAGAAATAGTAACATGTTCAGGTCTCAAAATCCATAGAAGTCCATCAGCATCATTTCTCCTAATTCTCATGGAGCATCTCAGAATGGTGGAGGCCATGTGAGAAAACAATATCAGGAGTAGCCTGAAAGAATCGTTGACATGGGCATCCTTATGAATTCTTCCAAGTTATGAGAGAGACTCCAGTGGAGACCCCAACACATCTTTGTGCCAAGAGTGGTCATAAATTGTACAGACCACTCCTAGCAATTGTATTGAAAGAATGCTTGCATGCTTTTGAATCTATAGCATTCCTTTCTTCATCTGCACAGGTCTGGCAGGGTTTAATTCCTCCCTTCCCAAAAAGCAAGGCCAGATCTCTGCTCTTGAGCAAATTGCAATTATAGTGTAACTCTGCAAATTTAGATTGAGCATAAAGGAAAGGGAAAATTGAAAGAACTCATTCAAAGTACTCTTTGTAACTATAAATAATGCACCTTTGTATCCCATAGTACAAGTGGTTTCCTATTCACTTGACCTTACATTATAACAAATAAACGGTCCAGTTACATTCAGAGATTCATTTTAGAAGATGTTCTGTTTTTCTCATGGCTATAACTGAGATTCCACTTTTCTGTTGTTGTAATGATGATATTTGATGACAGACAAGGGAAGAATGAATTCTGTATCATAAATATGCCACAGATTCCTTTTTAAATGGGGATGTGTGAGAGGGAGATGGGGACAGGTATAATATAACAAACTTGAACTGCAGCAGAAGAACTGCAAACTAATAAAGAAATAAACTAAGATGACAGGCATTTTAAACGTTTTGTTGATGGAGGTATAAAACAGAAACTCTTCCACTGGAATTTCCTGGTTTATTTTTGCTCCACAGAAGCTTGTTCTCTGGCTTTCCCTGAAAGTAGTTCTTAGTATTCAGTGGGACATACTTCCAGGTGTGTGCACTTTTGCAGCTTTAGTTACACTAAAGCCACCATGAAATAAACTCAGGCTTTAAGTTAGAATGTGTTTACACCTATGGTCACCACAACAGTCCACCGATCACCCCAGTTGCAACTTCTGCATTGCACTGTTTAATGTCAGACCTATCTAGATGGCTAATTCTGCAGAACTCAGTGAGCTGGAGACTTGCTTGACAAAGCCTACTATGTGAGACCATAGCTATTATTCCACTGTGACTGCAGGATTTTTAAAAACTTTCTCAGAAAGTTTTAATGTGTTAAAGGAAGATGTTTTAGTACAAGTTCTTCTTCCAGTGGGTTTAGAGCCAAAATCCTAATATACCGTATTTGCCAGCGTATAAAATGCACTTGTGCATAAGACGGACCCCATTTTCAAACAGTATTTTTTGGGGGGGGAGTGAGCCTTAAACACCAGCAAATACAGTACCTCCCAAGAGGTGACAGAGATTCTCTGAGATCAGGATGGAAGAGTGATGACTACTGTAAAGTTTTCAGCAAGTCCCTTCCTTGATCCAGGCCAAGTTTATTAATATGGTCTTGGAGTAGGTATAGATAGATCACCCTTGGTTTTCTATTGGGTATCTAGGAAGGCTAGAATACTTGGCCTATAGGAATGCGCAGGGATGGAATTACAGAATAAAACCTGCTTGCTTTATGAGTCAGAAGAGCCTATAGTTTTATGTCTGAGGCACACACACACACACACACACACACACACACACACACATGAAAGGCCCAATCCTTTATTCTGAAGTTAGTTTGATGAAATCCATAGGGTAATGTTTGTAGTCAGAATTTTAACACGGATACTTGCATTTTGTCACTGAGGTGTTTGATTAACATTGCAAAGAAGGGGAAAAAACAAGAAAAGCTCACTGGCCTTGTTTGGTTTTTTAAAAAAAATAACACAGCTGGTATTTGCTCTTTTGCTTTATCAGTTTCTTTCATTTCTTCCAAACTGCTATATCTCTATAGTGAATGAACACTGTCTTGGTCTAATACTTATTATAGTGCAGTATTGTCCAAAAGAAAGATGGACAAACAATTAACTTCAGATGTTATTGTGGCTTCCTACCAGAAAATAAAAAGCGCTGGCATACAATTAGATCTGTATGAGCACAGTGGCTGGAACCGAAACTGAAAAATGCTTTAGTAAGCTGTATGTTTTCAATATTATCTTATAAAATTGACTTCTACTAGTTTAGAATCCTGTAACTTTTATGAAAGGCTGCTTAGATTTTTTAAAAATTTGATTCCTACACTGTGGTTTTTAAGTGATAGTACATTTAGAAGATAACAAATAAATAGTGAGAAAAAAAACAAAACTGTTAGCTTTTTAACTTCCTCTTGCCCACTTTTTCAGATTAATTCCTAGAATGCAAGAGCTGGGATCTCATTAATTAGTACTCTGTCCAGCAGCCTCAGAATTATCTACACATCCTGTTGCCTCAGAAAACTACTTTTTAATTCAGTTGCGCTTGATAGCACTATTTATTGTTATAATTTTTTATTTCACCTTTTATTTAGGGTTCATTTTTTAAAAAAACCCTAAATCTTTGTGCATGTCTGCATGCCTTACACTACCTGTTGATGGAAAGCAGCTTGTATCTGAGGGTCTCAGCAGGATCAAGGCTACTCAGTCTACTTAGGTGGTTTTTGATACCCACCCTGGTTCTGTTGTGTCTATTGATGATCATGGTACTGGCTCCGAGGAAGGGAGCGCTGACAGGGAGTGCTTCCACAGGGCACGCAGCTCCCGTGGAGGGAGCACAACGGATGGCGCTGCTTCCCTGCAGCTGCAGTCAACACTTTCCCAGGCTGTGGTACATTTGTGTTTCCTGCCCTTCTCTGCAGGACAGGTAAGTGTGGGATGGTGGTGTGATTGCATCTCATTGATGTGGGACAAAACCATCATGCAGAGTGTTATCATGGTCCAGCTCCTCTCATGTCCCCATACTAGGATGGGGAGGACACTGTGCTGGGCTCTGGTGGCTAAGAGTACATTTGAATTCAGGTTTCTGTAGGAATAAATCAACATATTGCCTACCTCATTGCACTCTGTCCCACTATAATCAGATGTCAGCAACAGGCAACCTCAGTTCTGAGGCCATTATGTTCTCCATATGGATTTATAGTGATCAGAAATGTTATGTGGAGATATCTTTTATTCATTTTTCTTAATTTTCCAGACCCTGCATAGCTCAAAGCTGGCAAGGACAGCCATCTTGTTTTAATTTTTGTTCTGTGTACTGGATACAAATTTCTTCAAACCCACCACTCCATTGTATGTAATAGCTCATATTCTAGTAGGATCAGCACATTCTCTTGCTGTCAATATTGTTCACTCAACCAGAATGTATAAGTATACTCACATTTCCTTTGGCAATAAAATTTTGCAAACATTTCCTTTGTGATCTTAGCCCCTTTCCACTCATGCATATTTATTTATTTGTCTTTAGAACAGTGTAGCACCCCCTGGTTGGCTCTGAGAATATTTCGGAGAAGGTGACTACATTTCTGTGGGTTATCAGCCTGAACATCCCCGCTGCCACAAAGAGCCAAATGCACAAAAACAGATTGGTACCCACCCACTTTGGTCACATGTAAGGGATCACTTTTCACGCCCTGTTATCAAAAATGTAACTTTGGGAGCTCTGTCACACCCTTCTGCCTTAGATATGGCATATTATCTCTTTGGCCCTTTTTATGATAGGTAAGTGCACGCGGTTCCCGGAGCATTGTACGATTGTGCACCACTTTCGGTTTCTAGACGAAAATGAAAAAAGGGTCACAGATCACTCCTCATAATCGCGCAATGCTCCAGGTCCTCTTTCGCATGGAAAATGCTGTGCGAAAAGGGCCAAAGTAATATGCCATACTCAAGGTAAAGGCATATAGAATTCAGAATCCAAGGTTACATTTTTCAGATAACAGGGCATAAAAGTGATCCTTACATGTGACCAAACATTTTAAAGTGGGTGACCAATCTGTTTTGTGCATTTCGCTCTTGGCGGGCAGATGTTCAGGCTGATAACCCACATCACATTGGAAAGAAATGTCATCACCTTCTACGAAAGATATTCTCAGAGCCAACAATTACTTGACCATGCAGCAGGTGTTTAGGAGGTATACACTGTTCTAAAGACAAAATAAATAAATATGCATGAGTGGAAAGGGGCTAAGATCACAAAGGAAATGTTTGCAAAATTTTATTACCAAAGGAAACTAGAGTATACTTATACATTCTGGTTCAGTAGGACAATATTGACACAAGAGAATGTGTCCGCGTGTGGATTATCCTACTAGATATGAGCTATTACATACAATGGAGTGGTGGGTTTTGAAGAAATTCCTTATCCAGTACACAGATAAAATGCTAGACAGATGGCTGTCCTTGCCAGCTTTGACTATGCTGAACACAGGTCTGGAAAATTAAGAAAAATGAATAAAAAGATATCTCCACATAACATTTCTGATCACTATAAATCCATATGGATAAGTAATCACCTCAGAACTGAGGTTCCTGTTGCTGACATCTGAAGCTATAGTGGGACAGATTGCAATGAGGTAGGCAATATGTTGGATTTATCTCACATAAAAAACCCCAATCCAGGGTACTCTTAGCCACCAGAGCCCTTTCCACAGTGTCCTCCCATCCTGGTATGGGGACATGAGAGGAGCTGGACCATGATGACACTTCTGCATGATGGTTTTCCACATCAATGAGATGCAATCACACCACCATCCCACACTTACCTGTCCTGCAGAGAAGGGCAGGAAGCACAAAGGTGATGCTTCCTGCCCCCACACAGCCTGGGAAAGTACTTAACTGCACTGCAGAAGGAAGCAGCACATCCGTTGTGCTCCCTTCCACAGGGAGCTGGTCCCATATGGAGGAAGCACTCCTGCCACATGCTCCCTTCCTGGCAGAACCACTGCCATGATCATCAATAGAGCACAACAGGACCCAGTAGGGTGTGGAAAGGGCCTAAGTAGACTGAGTAGCCTTGATCCTACTAATTTCTCAGATACGCTCCTTTTCCAGATACAACAGGGTAGGTGTGAGGCATGAATTGGTGCCAGACATGCACAAAGATTTAGGGTTTTTTTAAAAAATAAACCCTAAACTTTAAGTAAAAGGTGAAATAAAAATTATAGCAATAAATAGTGCTATCAAGCGCAACTGAATTAAAAAGTCTGGTTTTCTGAGGCAACAGGATGTGTAGATAATTCTGAGGCTGCTGGACAGAGTCTGATTTAATAAGATGCAGCTTTAATTTAAGGAATTAATCTGAAAAAGTGGCAATAGTTGAAGAGGAAGTTAAAAAGCTAACAGTTTTGTTTTTTCTCACTATTTATTTGTTATCTTCTAAATGTACCTATCACTTAAACCACATGTGTAGGAATCAAATTTTTAAAAAATCTAAAGCGCTCTTTCATAAAAGTTACAGGAGGCTTCTGAACTTAGTAGAAGTCAATTTTATAAGATAATATTGAAAACATACACTTACTAAAGCATTTTGGTTCCGGTTCCCAGCCATATCTGGTGCATCTAATTGTATGCCAGCGCTTTTTATTTTCTGGTAGGAAGCCACGATAACATCTGAAGTTAATTTGTTCGTCCATCTTCTTTTGGAAAATAGATGTCACTATAATAAGTATTAGACCAAGACAGTGTTCCATTCACTATATGAGGATAGTCACAACGCTTTGCTTTGGAAGAAATGAAAGAGAAACTGATAAAGCAAAAGAGCAAAATACCAGCTGTGTTATTTTTTTTAAAAAACCAAACAAGGCCAGTGACTTTTCTTGTTTTTTTCCCCTTCTTTTTGCAAGTGCTCAACTCAAAACACCTCAGTGACAAAATGGGATTCTCCAGTCCTAAATTTCTCATAAATGCAAAACATACCCTATGGATTTCAATAGAACTAACTTCAGAATAAAGGATTTGGGCCTTTCATGTGTGTGTGTGTGTGTGTGTGTGTGTGTGTGTGTGCGTGTGTGTGTGCGCATACACCTTTAAGCCGCCTGTTGACTTACAGCAACCCCATGACATAGGCCTTTCTAAGGCAAGGAATACTCAGAGGTTGTTTTGCGAGTTCTTTTGTCTGAAAAACAGCCTACAATACCTTGTATTCATTGATGGTCTCTCATGAAAGTACTAACCAGGCTGACCCTGCTTAGCTTCCAACACGATGAACTGATGGCCATCCCTACCCAGGCCCACACTTCAAATTCAAGGATGGGGAAATATTGTGATTTGAATCCAGTTTTCCTTCTAACTGGTGAAAATGTCTCATTAATGAAGTTCAGTTTAGGGAATACTTCTGGAAGCAGAAGGAGGAGAGTGACCCACCTATAGTGAAGAGGCAGGGTCAGGCGAGTGGCTTTGGATGTTTTTGGGTGATTTTCACTTTTGAAGGAGGGAAACACACTGGTCCTTTCTGTAAGGCTATGAGATCCCAGCAGTGTTGCACATAAAATCTCCAACAGAGAGGAGGGAAGCACAACAAGAGCTCTCCTCTCTGCACCAGCTGCCTCCATGAATGGAAGAAGCATGATGGTGCCACCTCTTCCTTCCTCAAAACAGCTGGACATTGCCCCAGGCTGTGCTGGAGCAGGAAGCACAGCCATTGCACTTCCATGATCTTTGCACCTAAGGTAAGTGCAGGAGGACTATGTGACTGCTGGTCACTGATAATGCACAATTGTACTACCTGGACAGCAGAAAATTCTCAGATGACATCATGCATAAGCATCATCCAGGTCCCGTCCTTCTTCTTTCACCAATGTGGGACAACAACATCCTGCAGAAAGGCTGCTTCCCTCCATCTTTTCCCCTGGACAGGTTGACAGGGAGTCGGCCAAGAGCAGGCAGCTTCTGGTTGAATGAGGAGTGTCAGATGCATACCAATTTTTCTTATCTGACAGTCAAGTGCTAGCACTCCACTTTCTCCTTCTCCAGATGCATAGTTTCATTAGCAGTCTGTTGGGGAAGGTAATTTGTTCTTGCCTCAGGCAGCAGCAATACTTGAATCTGTACATCCATCTGTATATCCAAGTAAGATGTGGGAAGCATGTGACTCTCCAATGTTGTTGTCCTATCACTCCCAGAATTCTTCACCTTTGGCTAAACTGACTATGGATTCTGGGAGCTGCAACGCAGTAACATCTGGGATGGGTACCATCCCCACCCATAATTGAAGTTACTTACATGGAAAGCAGTTTTCAGATATTATGTCCAATGCTTGATTACAACATTCAAACTGCTAAGACAGGCCTATGTGGGAATGGGGGTACATTTCTATAGTTTCCAAATGCAACCATGAAAGAAAAGGTAGCTATTTTTCCCACTGTCATGACTACAGAGACAAGGGAATCATTGTGGCCCTGTTTAGATATCACTTTCCTCACCCAACAAACCATAATTTGTTAGCTTACTTAGTTTGCAACCCTGCTTTGTAGGTTAGTCTGCAATGGATTTAAGCCAGTTTTCCAGCTTGGGAGCACCTGGAACAAATTGTGGTTTAAGAAACTAGGACCTTTTCACATGGCATTTGCCTTGCGACAAAAGGCCCCCTGAGTGTCATGCGAATGTGAGGAGTGGTCCACACAATGCACTGACAATCGCAAGATGCTCCCGGCTCTGGCAGGTGCCACCTGCTAACTTTTTCATTTTCAACTTTAAGCGGAAAATGGTGCATGATTGCGCCTTGCTCCAGAGCCACGGCACTCGCACTTCCTGCCCGCATAGCCTGGGAAACTCCCAGGCTACACTGCAGAAGGAAGAGGTGGGGCTCTCGCATGAGCAGCCGGCAGCTGTAGAGCTGAAAAGCAACGGAGACGCAACAGCCTCTCGCTGGCGGCTGCTCTGATCCCCACAGCCCAGCACTGAGAAAAAGTGAGTTGCAGTAAAGGGCCTAAGATGTCTTGGGTTAAGCCAGATGGAGAAAAAGGAAACAAAAGGACTGAATACAGACTAGCTGGTGAACAAGTTCCATCACCCACACAACATCTGAATGTCCAGGAGGGAAGAGGAAGGGCATGGGCTGGGCTAATATTTTTAAAGATGTCAGCAGCAGACATCTACTCAGCTGATAAATCTAGAGTATATCACTCTTTCAGATGCATGGTTGATCACAATTCCCAATGTTCACTGTGACTACCACAAACAATTTGGCTGTAGACCTCATACAAACTCTTTATAGATCATTATGCACTTGACCCATTTTGACATCCAGACCCTCCATCTGTGGCATGCCAGTAGTACCAAAAGTGTTGCCAAAGCAGGTTGTGGTGTTGTGTGCCTTCAAGTGGTTTCCAACTTCTGGTGGCACTGAAGTGAATCTATCACAGGGTTTGCTGGGGCTGACAGTGTGGTTGCCCCAAGGTCACCCAATGGGATCCCATGGCTGAGCTGGGAATTGAACCCTGGTCTCCCAGGTTGTAGTCAGACCATTGTACCACACTAGCAGTCTTGCCAACACAGGTGCTAGACTAAAATGACACTGAAAGAAAGGAAACAGTTTTTCATGAAGTAGTTTGAAACCATTTTTATGGCAAAGCAAAATGAATTGGTGTGACAGCGACAAGTTTGAGTGTGATGGAGGTGTTTTGAACGGAAGAAATAACAGTATGTCTGCAAATGTAACCTGGTTGTCAGTGGCAAAGTTGCCAGGCCAATTTTCTAATGAGGAAATTACAAGCAAGATTCCCTGAAAAGCCAGGACTCTCCCCTCTTCAACCCTTCCTCTCGTGGAACCATAGGAACAGGGCAGTCTAGATGCTGGTGGAGATGACTTGAAGGCACACAACAACGACAATAATGACTGAATTGTTTCTCCAAAAGAGAGGGGAGCTTTTAAAGTGCAATGAGAAGGAGGAAGTAAGAAAGCAAGTTCTACAGAAGTTTCAAGGCAGGCATCTTTCTGTGACTCCCGATCTTATGTAGGACAGTCAGTATAAGTCTGTTGGAATTGATAAGTTGCATCCCTGCCTGTGTATTTTTACATTTTTAAATAAGGTCAGATTAACTCAACTACTACAAAATCCCATTAAGCCTTCACTGAAAAATAAACCCAAGTCAGTCCTGTAACCTTGACACTTGCCATTTCAGGAAGGGGCAAATATAACTGTGTTAATTATTTTGCTACCTTTTGTAGAAAAAAAATCAGATTATTTTATTTTAGAAAAGTATCTGCATAAGAATGATGCTTATTTATGCCAAGCATTCTGTGTTTTCTGGCACCACCCATTCTTTTCCTCTTTGTGCCCAATACCACTCCCTCAGAAAAGCCAAAATGTTATATTAAGTCAAGTTTGCCTATGACCATTCTTCATGACTGTGCTGTAAAGAAAAAAATGTTGGAGTGTATGTGCCACCATTCTCTAAGGGCGTTAGATCTAGGCCCTTCACATGTTGTTGGACTGCACCTCTTACCATTCTTCACTATGCTGGCTATGCTATCTGGGGATGATGGGAGCTGTAGTCAAAGAACATCTGGAGAACCACAATTGTGCATTTCCTTTGCAAAATGACTATTTGCACAATCATAACATTCAAAGGGACTCCAAGTGCTATCTTGTCCAAACTGTTCCAGTGAAAGTATCAATCACTAAGGGATCCCTGAAAGGTAGCAAATTATGTATAAACCTCTCACAGCAGACAGTCTGCATCTGCAACACGCTGCACTGATTTTTGTACTCATGTTTGCCTAATTTAAGTTCCTGAAGCTGAAGCTTGTCTGTAATATAGTAATGAAAATAGATGTCTGCTAGTTCCAGGCCAGTAGCCTAAAAAAATAATTATAAAAATAGATAAGTTTGAAAGTCTGAGATAACTATAAATATAAATACAGATAAGTGTGAAAGCTGATAACAAACAAGCAATACTGGGTTACCAACTGATGCAATCAGGATGGAAAGCAGCCAAAGATCCAGGTATAACCAGAGTGATGTCATATCTAAGATCTGTGCTTTGATTGGGTGAGATAAGAAAAAAGCATTCAACTCGTCAAGCTGCCTGCTCGGGGCAGGGAGTTCTTTGTAAGTAGCGTGCATACATAATATGGTACTTGCCTTGAGGTCTCCTGAAATGGCAGGTTGGCTATTTCTGGCCTGCCTATATTTGTTTGGAATATTACAGTGATTAGCAACCGAGCCTGTTTGCGTGCTTGTTTGGGTAACTTTGCAAGCACGTGGGAAGGAATAGGTGAGGAAGGCCAAATTATTGATATCAAAATGATATCTAATATCCCCCAAGTCTGGATAGAAACTGCGGTAACAAGCTGTATTTTCTGAACCATCCTCAGAGAGGCAATGCCATGCACAGCACATTGCTATAAACTAGGAATCCCTTTTCATATCACATTGTTCATGGTTCTCTCCACTTCTGTGTTCTAGGAAGGATTTTGCAGCAGGAAAAGAGCTGCTGTAAAACCCTGAGAAAGCTGTGCTCTGGCCTGTGGAAGGTCAGTTGGTTTAGGCTTGGGCCATCAAGAGCTTTCACTTCATCAGCCTCAAATGCAAATATTTTGGATCCAGACTGGGAATGTATTAGTACTGCAAAGTTATAGTACTTTGATACTACTTTTACTCCATTGTGTCACCCTACAGGATAATGCTAGGATTTGTAATGTGGTAAGGTGGTTCAAATTCTCTT
>CAOKZL010004703.1:0-18653 GCA_948472985.1 Iguana delicatissima | reverse complement strand
ATGCAAATCTCTGCAAAAGCTTGACCAAGTCTTGTACAATGGTCTTCAGTTGGTGATGGCTGGGAAAAACTGTGTCATGACCATGGTGAACATCTATCAGGAAAGTAGGAAAAATGCTAAACCCAAATTCCAATATTCTTACAGAATATGAAACTAACTGTTGATAGAGTGAGGTGAGCAATGTCAATGACATCAGGGGATGTGGAGACCACAATTTTCTCTTAAAATAAATTTAAAAAAGAATTCTTGCTTTAAAACATGAGTATTTTAAAATAAATATATAAATAAATACTATTAAATGGTACAGGGTGGCATGCAACATATTAAAAGGTGAACTGCAGCCCTCAGAGACCTAGATCTTCTTTATATATTATAATGCATTATAGGCTTTGCTTTCATCCAAAATCTGGTTTCAGAAGAGTATGTGCAAAATGAAAATATTATAAACAAGAATAATGGGGAAAAGCAGTGTAAAAAATAGATAGCTACACAATAGAACCAGGAAAAAAAAAACTATGTTAACCAACTTTAAATACATCTTGAGATTTCAGATATCTGGGTGCTGTTGAACTGCAGCCCTAGGCAGCATAGCCTTAAAAGCATCTGGAGGACCATGTAATTCACATTCCTGATCTCATACAAATCACCCAGTCATGGCACACTTTATCCGCAACAACATTCTGACTAACTAAATCCTAGCACAAAAGAACAGATGTAATTTTTTACTAACTTTCTTTCTTTGAAGGAGACCATTTTCAAAGCCTATTTGTAATCTGGAAATTCTTCTGTACAAAATTGATATGTGGATGTTTTGTGCAACCTTTTCTAAAGAAAAGTATGACTTTCGATGCAGAAAATGCTGTTTTCTGTGCTGAACAACCGCGCATGAATTTGCACAGAATATGTCCTCAAGTGCAGTGATTTCTGTCCATGAAGGATTCTTCTTGTCAGGGTTTTTGAACAAAAGCAAAAAGTTTTCTATCCTTAAAAATAATCATTTTATTTCCACTCCTATACAAGGCTGAGCAACTTTGACTATGTCACCAAGTCAAGTACTTGAAGGACACAATTTTTTCAGAGTCCAGTGTTTGATGGCCACACTGTCTTTGTATGTGTATGTGTGTGAAGACCTTCCATATATACATGGAAGGACTTCATTTTGGAAAATGACTGGATATTGAAATCAACCCACACTTCCAAAGGCCATTCCCCTTGGCATGGGATGAGATTTCCACACCCTCTGACTCCTTTTTTAACACAAAGAAGTTCCTACCTTCAGATCGCTTTATACTCATGACACTAACTTCAGACAGAAATGTAGACTGGATGGCACTTCAGTGTTGTTGTGATACTTGCTTTCAAATGTCATAAGATTAATTACCTAATATCAAATTAGTACTTATTCATGGTAAAGGAAATTATTCTGTGTGTGCCATGTGAGGATTTCCATGTGGGGATTCAAAAACTGGTCTGCTGGAGTCCTAGTTCAACACTCAAACCACTACAACACATTGATTCTAAAAGAAACTTCTCTGTCTTCAGAACTATAGAGACTTTTGAAATCTGTTTTGTACAGAATATTGTTTCCTATAAACTTAGAGCCATTTTTAAAGAACGAAACCAAACCAGTAAGCACAGTGATAAAATGCACTTTCTTTTCTGGCCTCTTTGTTGGTTGGCTGCCAGACTGTTTCTCCATGCTATATCCTGACATTGGCATCTTGACCTTTCAGCTTGAGTCCAGTTGCATTACACCAAAATATGGGGGACGCAGGGGTCCACCCACAATACCAGAATCTCCATGAGACAGTGGGGAATATTAGCTCAAAGTGAAGGTCAGTGACACTGGGGTAACCTTATGATATCTTTTACACCTGTGCCTGCCAGTACTAATGCAGAGAAGAAACGGCTGGAGATAAAAGTAAGCTAATTTGTTTTATTGGGGGAATTGCTATTACACACACAAGATCCAAGCAGGGGTGGGGACAAAAGGAGAATTTGCTTCAGTAGAGGGAGAGACACTAAGACAAACAGCACTCCTGTTGGCAACATCTTGAACACTATTGTCTCTTACAGGTTGAGTCATTGGAGGCTAACTGTAAGTCCTGGTGATTTCCTGGCTGTGACCTGGCTATACCTTGTATCTTCTATTCTGATTTTGTAATGTATATATGAAGCCAGCTTTTCTTCTTTGGCAGTATGGGCATGGAGCCATAGGAGGGTATAACTTACATTTATGCCAGTTAATACATTTTTGCCATTTAAACTATATCTGAGTGAGGGGGTGTATGGCCTACTAACGATGCTGTTTATGCTTGTCCTTTACCCTTTCCCTGTACCAGGCAGTTTACCTTTCAGTCTGGGAATTTCATCTTCCACCACTATTTCTTGCTTCATTTTGGATTGTGTCATCCTAGAGTTTTCAAGGTATAAAGCATTCAGGAGTGGTTTACCATTACTATCTTCTGTACAGTATTAAGGAGAGTGGAACTGCCATTGTTTCTCAGAAGTGTCCTGACAGCATCATTTCTCACTAGTGCTGCTGGCCAGTAATTTAACTTCTGGAGCTCTGCTGTCCTCCCCATTGAAACTATCAGTTCTCTGCTAATGTACCTTTTTACTCTTTGGAAAGGATGGATACACCTTATTCTAGTATCTCCACTTTGAGCATTCCTCTTTTAGCCAGCCTTCCAGGACTTTAGACCCTTGATAAAGTCTATCTGCCCAGTGGTATATCCCTGGCTTTCCTGACAATCTCAACCTCTGTTACTAGGTTAAGTGTTTGACCTTGATATCCCAAAACTTTCATTCTTGATGTTTTTCACCGTACACTGAAATGCTGATATTTACTCATATATAAAAGCACGATAACATTGAAGAGCTCATTTTAAGTCAGATTGACTAGATTTCCAGACACCACATAGAAGAGCATCTTACCTACTTCATTTGAAATAGTGGCTCCTTTGAACCCAAAAGGGTTGATTTTAAGTCTTAGGTCAAAACAATTAATAATTAAAATTCTATTTGAAAACCATTGATCAAACATCTCAAAAGGAGATTTAGTTGGTGGAATTCATTTGGCATATCAGGGCTGAGATGAACACTATGGCCCTTTCCACACGGGGTAAAA
Organism: Iguana delicatissima; assembly: GCA_948472985.1. Classification (NCBI taxonomy): domain Eukaryota; kingdom Metazoa; phylum Chordata; class Lepidosauria; order Squamata; family Iguanidae; genus Iguana; species Iguana delicatissima. The sequence goes on along the minus strand of CAOKZL010004703.1, from coordinate 15,523 downwards.
AAAACGGCTTAGAGCGACCTCACCCGGAGGTCGTCCACACCGTGGGGTGTGCTAGGGTGGTTTGAAAAGCGGAGGTTCCACACCTCAAACTGCCCTCAAGCGGCCGCAAGGGGTGGCGCGGCACGTTTTTTAGAAACCACATTTCATGTGGTTTTTAAAAACGCGAGCGCGCTAACCCATTGCAGCGCCCCGTTTGAAACTGCAGGGATGCGCTAGCGCATCCCTGCAGAGCTGCCCAGGGGCGGGCTTCCGGCTGGCGCGCTTCCCTGATTGGCGGAGTGCCGTCGGAAGTCGCCGGCCGCCATTTTGGCTGCTGCCAAACGCTGCCGAAATTCGCCAGCGTGTGGAGCAGCAAACGCGCACTCCCCGCAGGGACGGAGCAACCCGCTTCCAGGTAAGCTCCGCCCTTGCGTGCGCTGCCCCATTTCCCCATCCCCCATGTGGAAAGGGCCTTAGTGTTCAATCAAGGATGAAAGCGTTCCAAAACTATTGGGAATTGGATCCTACCTGGTTGAACCAGCTGTGCCAGGTTATGGCATCCTCACGGATGCTGAATGCTTGTTCTGGAGGAGCCCACGGGTCCACCCTCCCAACCTTCACTTTCTGAAGGGATTGGTTTGAGGAAATAATCCAGTTGACAATATTGTATCCAGTAATTAGCTTCCCATTTTCATCAAAGGAAACCTTGTCTCCAGCACTATTGTTAAATGAGAGTGTTCTCAAAAAATGATGGAGCTAGATGGGAATGAATAGAACATTTTTCAAAATGCAGCTGGCAATGCTGTCCACAGTTTTCATTTCTTCCACTTGTCATTAATTTATATTTTATTCATATTTCTATTCATTTAAAATTTTCTTGTTTCTTTGCCACCTTCCCACCTTGCATCCTTTCACCTTTCAATGGCCATCAAGAGGGGGGAGTAGTACCTCCCATCTTATCAAAAACCAGACACTTAAAACATGCAGAGCTCTTTGAAGAGCCAAAGGCCATGCAAAATAACACAGTTTTAACTGACTGCTTGAAATTCATAAGTGATCAAAACCAGACTAACTTTCCTTGGAAGGGAGTTTCATAGCTGAAGCATTGTGATAAAGGCAATCCTGGCCACAGCTGCCATCTCACTTTCCAGGAGCCATCCGGGGTCCAAGGACACTCTCTCACTACAAACATGACCTTTTGGAAGAGTGCAGTCCCATCCAGAATATGTTGCAAATCAAACCCAGCTAATGGACCAAAAAAAATTTCTATCTTTCTGCATTGACTCACCGCTTATTCACTCATATCCCATTCTTCATTGCCTCTAAGTAATGATTCAGGACTTCTACAGTTTCATTGACATGAGGTGTAAAAATGAGAGCTAGAGTGAGAGCTGGGTATCATCAGCACCCAACCGCCTCATTCAAGAGAACCTCCCTTAGTAATTTTTTTTATGTTTGTTGTAAAAAGTAGCAAAGGCAACATTCAAAAATCATCATTCCACACATCTTTTCCACCTCAAATTCACACATTGACTTCATCCTGACAGTCTTTGTTTGATTAATTTCATTTAAAACAAGTAGAATCTTTTCATTAATTAGACATGTCTGATTCTAACTCAGTTGAAATGAGGTTATTATGAACTATCTAAATTAACAAGACATTTCAATGAAATGACTGCATCTAAAATCTTTTTAGCAATTCTGATTTATGAGAAATGTATCCTTAGTCCCAAAAACTAGCTACCACTAGATTGCTCCCTGTTTTTCTTAAAAATTTAATTACTGGATCCCAATTTCTTGCAAATTAGCACTTTTATAGAATTATTAAAAAAGCTTAGCAGACAATATTGAGACGATGAGACCCTACAAGCTAATGGCCAGGAAAGTAAACAACTGTCCCTGAGCAGCGTGTTCTGGCACTCTTCAGTCAAAAAGGATCAGGGCCATTGTAGAATAGTGCCCTCTAGTCCCATATCAGCCAGACGGTTAGATAGAAAGATGGATGGTTTTGAATGACACTGACAGGTCCAACTGGGTGGATGGAGTACATCATCCACCAAGGAGGCGATGGATGTTTTGATCCCATAATCTACTCTGAACCCAGATTGAATTGATTGAGATAATCTATTTCATCCAAGAGAACCTGGAGTGATGCTGATACCAATATATACGTGTGTGTGTGTGTGTGTGTGTGTGTGTGTATTTTTATCACACCAGGAAAGGAAGGTAATGGCCCAGTAGAAAGGGTACTCTTATGATCACAAGCGTCTCCCAAGTGACAATTTCCAGGGACATGGTACTCTGTCTCTCATTTGGCTTACACTCTCCCAAATTACTTTACTATGATCCTTAGTCCACTTCAAATATAGAGATTAAGCAGAAATATAAGCATAGCTTCAATAACCAGTATTCATAATTCCCATTTCAGTTAACTGGACAAAGAGTACCAGCTTTCAACAAAGAATTAAGATTAGCCCACATTCAGCTCTAAGCATCTTTTTTCTCTTATTTTGATTTCTTGGTGACTGAGCCAAACTGAACTATATTGCTCTTTTCGCACAGAAATACTTAGAATTTACAAAATCATAAAGTCAATAAATTGCACATATCTGAGCATGGTTTAGCACACTACCTGGAAAGATGGGTATGACTGAGGTCTCTGTCTCAATCTTTCCAGCTTTGCCCTCCATTTGTATCTAAAGGACATGGCATGCAAAGCATGAGCCACTGCATAAACAGCATTATAGACACTGTAGCTGTGTCCTGCCATGCTCATTTGAAAATAATGAGTCGGAATACTCTCCAGCTTCTCATTTTCTGTGCAAATATTACCATCCTCTACACGCAAAAATGCCTCTGGAAAAACACAGACAAAGGCTTGTTGCCAGAAATGCCTGATAAAACCATCACTTACAGCTCTGGAAGGATTTCTCTCCTGAAGAAAGTGATGAAATCCTGGAACAGTGTTGGAGTGCAAGGAAAAGGTTATAGCACCATGGAAAATTTCTGTATACAGTTCTCTTTTGTAATTTAATGAATGGATCTCCATTTGGGCTGTAAGTATCCACACTTTGCCTTTTGGTTTCTCTCTTGTGCCACCAACATTAAACAGAAATGACAAAGCTCTGAAGGTTACTGAGGTAGAAGCTTCCCCGTAGGCCAATAGTACCATAGCATTGCTTCTCATCACTTTATCTTTTATTAGCTTCCCCTTTCTTCCAGTTTTTCATAATCATTGAGAACATTCAAGATGGGAATTCTTTCTATGAAGTCAATACATATATTCCCCTGGGAAAGCAGCGGAAGAGCAGTTTGCACAAATCTTTCTCCATTCACAGACTCTCTAACAAACACCCCAATCCACGTCCACCTGAAATGTTGAAGCAAAGAGCGAATCCCCTCATACTGTAGGACTTCTTGAGGGACCATCTGGTAAAATGGAAGCCCTGAGGTTTTATCAGTCACCACTGGTTCAGGGCTATATATTAGCTGAAAATACATGCGAAGGAAAGGTGGGAGTGAAAATTACCATAAGATTTGTATGAGATGTACAAATCCAGTTGTACAAAGCAGTGCAAAATAACTAATTAGCTTTCCATTCCTACAGATGCACTGCTTTCTAATCCAAGTAGGCTGACACCAATATACTTATTCCTATTCTTTACAAATTAAATTTGGCTATGACCATATGCCTAGCCTCCGAGAGCTATATCTCAAGTTGGACACATAGGTTTAAACTTGGTGGGGATGCTGGGGTCAATTTTCCACCCACCCTGGATTCCCTGTTGCCCCAAGGTGCCAGAGACTGGCATACTGAAAAGTTGCAATAATGGACAAAGACTATTTCCCACCCTACACTGTTATAGTGCTATTATTCCACTTTTAACATCCAGTGGAATTCTTGGGTTTGTAGTTTATTCAGGCGAAAGGGCTCTCTGGATGATAATTCTAAATGCCCCTCCCTAACCTTCAAACCTAATGATTCTGAAAAGGATGCTGAAAATGGGATAATAGCACTATAACAGTATAGAGTGGAAATGGTCTGAGTTTCAGCAGCACCTCTAGCACAGTGTTGGAAGAATAGCCACATTATTTCACATTATTATTTTTTCAATAGCTCGTTCTGTTTCAGAGGAAGAAAGAAGGGAAGGAAAAAGAGAAATAAGAAATCTTGTAGCTGTGTTAATATTAACTGAATTCAAAAGGATTCTTTTATGTATCACTTGCAAGAGGATACATCCAAATAACCCAACGCTGAACAGCTTGAGTCCCCTCAAAACCTACACTAAGAGTAAAGTTTCAGGGTTTCATAGACATACAGAGAAATAGGTATTTATTATTGGTGAAAAAGAAGAATGAGGAGAATACAAGATATAGGTAAAATAACATAGAAATCATTCAGAGTGGCTGTAGTTACCACTGAAAACTTCTTTTGTCATCAAGAAATAACAGCTTGAACTATTATTTTGATATTTTGTGATAGTTTCACACCCATGACATAGCTTTCTCCCAGGACAATTGTGGCGATAGAAATATGGTGGTCCACAAATTGTACCTGACAAAGGATTGACACTTATATGTGCTTTTGTTTTCAGAAAGTGTTTGAACTACCAGACAGAAGAAATGTCTAGAGTCTCAATTTTAAGAAGATATTTATCTGTTATAAACTTCTCCTGTGGAATGGTTTTCATGGTGATGTTTCAGGAACTGAGCTCCTCTGAGCAAGCTTTGAAGCATATGATTTAAAATAACATAATAAGTAAGCAAGCACATGTCCATCACTCAGTGCATATGCTTGAACATGAACACAAATACTATAAAAAGGCAAATACTACAGATGGGGATGTCTGCCTATAACTCCCTGTTTCCAGCTACTTGAGTAATTGTTATTCATGCACCAAGATCTTTGCTATTCATTAGTCAGTCCTAGGTGCGTTCCGTGAACTGGGACCCTTTCTGGATAGATTCCTACAATGAAATTCCTTTTGATGAACCCCCCATAATTTACTAGAAACTAACTGACCAATTCCAAGATCAATTTTTTTAAAAAAACAAGGATAATTATGAATATAGACATTGTAACTACTATTGTGCATGTGAATGTGAACATTTGTTAATATTCTGCAAATGTATGCCTATATTTGTCTTCAGGTGTTGGAAGCATTCCTGCTATTTCTAATGAATATAATTCACAATAAATGTTGAGGATCATACCTTCCTCCTAGTTGTGAATGAACTGTATAGACTGAATCCCTGGATACCATACGTATATGAAATATAGGATTTCCTGACTATTTCCAATACATTTTCCTACACATATTGCGTAATTGCATCTTGTAGAACAAAAGAACTGCTAAGATTATCTCAATTTGTACAGTGTGCGCATATCCTACCTGTGGAATCTTGTAGATGTCCAAAAGTATTGCCATAGCCTGGGAAACATAAGTATCCAGTCCTCCAGTCATTGCAACTACTTTATTTTCAAAATCACAGTTGTAGTTAGGGAGAAATCTCTTTGATGAGAATATAATTAACATTGTGGAAAGAAGAGCCCACTTGTCATCGGAATAACTGTCATAGACCTGGAATCCCAAGGTAACATTGGGTAGTATGTGAGAGTTTTCATTAATTTCTTTGACTGCAAATGCTAAGGCCAGAATGTGCTGGTAGTTCACGGATAAGACTCTAAAGAGGGAAAGATGTAGTCTGTATTAATTGTAATTATAATTACAATTGTAATTATATTGTAAAAGTTTATAAACTTATTCATGTATCATCCTCATTCATATCAATTTAACACACACACCTAAACATACAAATGAACATACCATCTTTCTCAATACAATATTGAACCTAGAGGAAATGAGGAAATGTTAGCATTCAAACAATGGCTAAAGACAAAGTGTTTGTCTTTAAGTGTGGCAAAGGTCAAGTAGGCCACCTTACATTGGATAACTATGTCTACAGGTGGTCCAAATATATAGCCCAAAAAGCCATTACTGTTGGCCTCCCTCCATCCTTTCTTCTTCATTTGGGTCATGAGATAGCACTAAAATCTATTGAGCAAAGACGGTGGATATCACTTAGTGTAATCTTTGGGCCAATTCCATCTCATCCTTCTAGCCCAATGTTTTAAATATCCAGTTTGTGGGATCCTTCCATCAAGCTACCTCTTTAAATAATGTAACTGTGCCAAACTATTCCGTATGATTTACATTGGCCAGATGCAATGCTTTTCCCTCAGAATTACTTTTTGGTAGATATGCTAGGTTGCCCTCTTCTGCAAGACTTTGCCCCTGTGGGTGGTGAGATGTTGAAACAATGTCACACATTCTGCTATCTTGTACTTTTTGTGTTAATAAGATTAATAATTATTGTGTTAATAAGACAGAATTATTAAGACCTATCTATATTTTACCTAATAATCCATATTCTTTATCATTTTAATTTACATTTTGCATATTTATCCTATTTTTATTCTATTTTTAGCTAGTGCACATTTCTTACACCTAATACTGTACAACTGAAATGATGTTATGTTTGGTCTATGGACTGTAAAATAAAGCTTTCTTTTCTTTGTTTCCCATATGAAATTACCAAACCCATTTACTACTCTGAGAAAAATTTAAAAGTAGTATCCAGTATACAAGAATTGTTATATTGAAAGCAAATAGAGAGGATTCTTCCCTATAAATAGATATGAGACAACTAATAGCATGAAAATAATATTTAGAAACATTGAAAGGCTTTCTGCCAGCAATATGATCACAACGCTAGCCAAGGTTAATTGTAACTTTAATTTGACCTTGTGATTTCCTCTGGCAGTGATATTCCATTCATTGGTGGAACTTTTCTTCAATGTAAGCGAAAAAGCCAATGTTCTCAGCTAGAATTCTGTGACTGATCATTTCCCTGACAAAATACATGGATCTAAAAACAAATAAACACAAGGTTACTTACAGAAATTCTTCTGAGAATGATGGAGAAGGTTCTCCAGTAAAATCTGTTTCATTTGAGATGAAGGCACCAAGCGAAGCTATGCCACCAACAATTAAGTCTCCTGACTGAATATATTTTTTGGGTGGAAACCGTGGATACTGAACTTTACATTTAAATATGTCAGCCCTGCATGCCATATGAGGCAAAAGAACCAACACCCAGATCAGAAATAACAGCATCTTGAGCATGAGAGCAGAACTTTGTGGGTACAGATTCTCCTATTCCCATCTGTTCAGCACAGTCTTACACAGTATTTTTGACATCCTAGAAATGTAGTACTTGGGATATTTAAGGTCAGTATTTATATTGCCATATTCATGCTTGTTCCTAATGCCTATCCCTGTCTCTCAATCATAGAAGGGTATATTCATGCCACTTTTTAATCACTGCTCTATTGCATGAAAACTGAAATTCCCTGGGGTTCCTTACGTGCAGGAAAGTTGATTATTGTCCTTTTAAAAATTAAAAGAGAAGGTCTTCTCAAGTTCAATGGTGAGGATTCCCTGTGGATTTTTTTGGAAAATAACATGTTTGTCACATTTGAGCAGATATTTTCTATTGCTTCAGGATAAACAGGAAAGGACTCTGAAAGACTGCATGAGTCTTGGTATCTTTCATAAGAGGACTGGAGTTCTCTTGAATATGAAAGATTAGTTGAACAGAATCAAGGATTCTCAGTTTTATGGTGGGAAAATCACTCTGTTTTTATGCAAAGAACCTGCAAGTTGTCTTCCTGCTTCAGCAAGAAACTTAGTGAACAATTAAATCGCTGTCCTATAATCCATTCCAAGTAGGATGCCAAAGGGTGACTAATAATTCAAAACAGCCTGACATTGTGAACTCTGCTTCAAATTAAGTCTAGCTTAAAAAGGGGGCAGCAACTTCGTAACTACCACCCTGAACTCTGCTTGCTCAAAATTTTGCATAATGCATAGTTGAGGGAACAAGGAAAAAGCTAAGAATGGGAGCACAGAAAGTACACAATGTAGAGAGACAAGTTGTCATCTCCACAGACATTCTGTTCCTCCACGTGAGAATGATTAACCCATTACATTCCACAATAATGGACTCCAAAAGTCCAGGTCCCCTCCATTCCCTATCCTGATGTATTTCAGTCTATACATGAGCATGACATGTAAATCATAGACCACAAGATAGAGATTTCTCCCTTTTATTTCCAATCACCTGCTCCTAGAAAACCTTTTGGGTACATAGTCAAAGGGCTATTGCCTTAACTCTCTGACAGAATCCTTTCATTGCAGTTTTTTCTTTTTAATAAATTCTTGAAATCATATAAGATTACTAGAGTAAGTTAGGAAGAAAACAGAGCAATCTGGAAAAAGTTTGCATCTCAATCCCTTTGAAAATAGAATGAACTGAGCTATACTGATAGGATCAGGCCATACACCCCCATGCTTTGATCTGGTTTAATTGGCGAGACATGGTTTAATTGGCAAAATACATTAATTGGCATAAAGTATACCCTGCTATAGCTATATGGCCATGCTGGATAAGAGGAAGGGGCTGACCAAACACATGCATTGCGAATTAGGTCAGAAACACCCTTTAGGCAGTTTACCACTGCTCCAGAGACCAGGACAAGGAGCAATGGATTCAAGCTGCAGGAAAGGAGATTCCTCCTGAACCTCAGGAAGAACTTCCTGACAGTCAGGACTGTCTGGCAGTGGAATATGTTGCCTTGGAGTGTGGTAGAGTCTCCTTCTTTGGAGGTTTTTAAGCAGAGGCTGGATGGCCATCTGTTGGGAGTGCTTTGAGGGTGTTCCTGCATGGCAGGGGGTTGGACTGGATGGCCCGTGTGGTCTCTTCCAACTCTACATTTCTGTGATTCTATGATTCTATACCCACGTTCTTCTAACCATCATTTTACCTCTTGGTTTCATTTTCAGAAGGTTGTGTTCTTACAGACGTGGAAACCATGTTTAAAATGTTATGATGTTTATTCTCCATAAAACATCAATAGTTCGGCTTTACTGTAGGATGTCAAATTATTTCTTGAGGTTTGACTATGAAAAATGGTCCCCACCCTCTCTATAGGTCCCCATCGCCTCTACAGTCCTTCCCAAAACCTCTCGAATTTTTTCTTTCTTATGCAGCACTGTACATGCCAAAATTAATTCTGTCTCATTCTTTAATTTCTGCATATCATTCCAGGAGGCTGTGATGAATTCACTTTTTGTGTTGTTGCATGTGTTAATTTTTAGTTCAATGTTTGGATTACTAAACAAATGGTGAAAGAACTGACTCATGTTCTGAAATTGTCACTGCAATTCTCATGAGAAACAAAATCTTCTTCTTAGGATGAATCTTCCCCCATTTCTGGATGTTGACATGCATTCAATGGCTGAAGAAACTGTCCTGAAATTGAATAAGGTTCTGTTAGCCTATTTTACTGTTTTCTGGTTTATATGGGCTCCTTGGCTATTGTTAGCTTCTCTGTGACTTACTTTGCTAGAAAATTACCTCGTAGTTTCAAAGAAGCCAAATTTACACTTTCAGTATGTTGGTGTTTTGCTGTATTTGGTTATGCATCATTCTGATCTACATGAACTCTAAGAGAAAATCCATGGTAGCTGTGGAAATCTTCTCCATATTAACTTCAATTGCTGAGTTGCTAGGTGGCATCTTTCCAACAAAATGTTGCATTCTTGCGTTGAAACCAAACTGAATAAAAAGGAGTAGCTAATCAGAAGATAAAGCCCAAGAATAGTAACTTCCTGTGTGTTTTGATATAGCTGACACTCTAGCACTGTGTGATTTTCATGAAGTTTTCTTCATCTTAATATTCTTGTACTCCAGCATCTTCTGTACTACAGTATTACAGTCATAGCATGAGGAGGGTCAGATCTGGATATGTTTTCTCTAGTTTGCCAATATTTTCTGCCAGTTTTTCTCATTGTGTGTCTTCAAGTTCTTTTCAATGCATGGCAACCTGAAGGTGAACATATCATGGGGATTTTTGTTGCTGAGAGTGTGTGATGCACCCAAGATCATTCAATGGCTTTTAAGCCTGAGCAGGGAATTGAACCCTGGGCTCCAGAGTAATAACCCAATGCTCATACTACTACGTCTCACAGGCTCTCTTTTGTATCTGTTGTAGATATTTATTCCAGATGGGAAACCTCCTCTGGATCCAGTATTCTCTCAGATGTTTCAAAGCTATCAGAATCCTCAGTATCTCCTAAAGGCAGCTGGTCTACTAGATGTGATCCACAACTTCTCTTTTCAGCAAAAGAAGAAAGGACAGAATGATTGAGAATAGGTCCCAGAATGGAAAGAGTGCACGGAGTTTGAGTTTCCTCTAAGTTGCTTAGTATGTCAAAGAAGATGCCATTCTCATTTGTAAGAACCATTCTTTGTTTTTCATTAAATGGCCATCTGAGGCATTTAATAAAAAAGCGCTGCATTCTATAACAAACCACAGGAAAAGAAATTTGGGTTCTGGAAAGAGTGAGAAAAGAAGTGGACTTCCTACATACGGCTCAGTCCCCAGTCACTACTCGTGGCCCCTATAGATTGCTTCAGAAGCTCTCAGTAGGAAGGTCCCCAGCCTCTGCCCCATCTTCAGATCTTCTAAGTTGTAAAGAGTAAGGCATCAGAGACTTCCATCATCAATCAAAAGTGTGGTCTCCTTGCAGCTTTCATACTCCATTCAATGAAAGCCTGATTTTCAAGTAATAAAATCAATGCCGAAATCATTTTACATGAGCCTTAAAGAACAATAAATCTTAAATTTCTTTGAACATTCTTATTGGTTTTGTAGTTTTTAAAACTGTGGGTCTTTCTCGGGGTGTTTCTTTCAATGGCTTCCATGATCAGCATGATGAAAAAAGAGGTACTTGAAACACTTCACTTGGTTATTCACTGTTATTTTTGCAAGATGTTTCACCTACATTGACCCTTTTTAGTTTATTCGACCAGTAGAGTTAACAAACCACTAGCTTAAGCGCAGCCATGCAAAGAAACTTCAATGGTGTGGTATGTAAAATAAAGAAACACCCGCAATGTAACTGAGTGTGTTGAACATACTTCTGAGCAAGAATTTCTGAACAGGAAATGTGAAATCATCTTAGCTCATTTAAGGGGGGAGTTCATTCCTGTTTTGATCTACTCAGCCTAAGATATTGGTCCTACATTAGTGAGCACTCAGTGGGCCCATGGATTGTACTTGATCTGAGAGAGGAGGTGTGTATCCTTGCATTACAAAATAACCAAGTATTATCCCTGGAGTCCCAATTGGCCTTGGCAACACAGTATGCCTTACAGAGCTCATTCATCAGCTTCTGATCAGAGGAAATTGGATCACCATGGTTCTGTTACCCTGAAAATCTGGGAGTCCCAGAGGGATACCTCAACATACTCCAAGTGATGGGGAGAATAAGCTCAACGGAGGTTTATTGAACAGTAATAGCTCACACTAACGCAAACACGCACGCATGCATCCAAGGGCTAAAAGAAATAAAGAGTGGAAATAAGATAGAAGGATTGTTGAGGGGTTCGTCATCTGGGTGATACTGCACCTCTTCCTGAAGTCCTTGGTCCAGGAAGCAGCAATCGAACAGCAGTTCAGCAAAGAGACACTGAGGAGATTGCGCAGCTATCGGGAGGGGGAACCGGTCAGTTGGTAAGACTGGGAGGCATCATACTTCCTCCTCCTCTTCTTCCCTCTCCCCCTTTCTCTTGCCTAAGTAGCCCAAAAACGGGAACTATTTGTAGGAAAAATTTACTTTGAAGGCAAATCCTCTCCTGGGGAAAACAAACAGGGACAGAAAAGAAAAAAGAAAAACTGCATACCTGGCATTTTCTTTGATATCGGAAGATAACAGGGTGTCATCCAAATAACCAGATCTTCCTCTGTGTTGGGGCTGCGGTGTGAGTTTCTGGAGATCAATTTGATAAGATTTTATTGCTTCCAATGCCCAGCTTTCTGGGAACACTTTTACTCCCTTCAAGGGGACTCCTTAAAGGTTGATGACATTTTGTCCACCATGGGTTATCACAATATGAGGTTTGCTGTGGCTACGTGACTGGGGAGTTTACTAGTCTGACCTGGTGCGTTCGATCGTATGACTGTTATTTCCTAAGTGTGCATCCGGGTGACCTCTCTGGTGGGTTAGATTAATTTTATATCAAAGTTGTAGACCCCAGGACAGGGTTTACCAAGGGGACAACAATTCCACCCCCAAAAATGGATGATGAGGATACAAAATCGTACATTTTCCAATTAAGTCTTAAAGGGCCAGATTGAAAGTGAGATTCCTAACCACTGATATAGAGAGGAAATCAGTTAAAGTTGCAGTACACCCTTAAAAAGGGACTGAGGTTTAGATGAAGGAGAGAGAGAAAGGAATGTAGAGATCCTATTGATTACATTTCTACTTTCCCTAAACCTATTCATACCATTAGACTAGATTAGACCTAAACCCATTCATACCATTCATACCACTAGATTAATTTTATATCAAAGTTGTAGACCCCAGGACAGGGATTACCAAGGGGGCAACAGTTCATCCTCTAATTCATCCTCCTTGCCCCTCCTTCTACTCAAGAATTTGGAAATACCTACCTTTTCCCCAAACAGGACTCAGGGAGGATTAGAAAAATTAAAGAAGTACAGACAAAAAGCATATACAGGGCACAACTGAAAACACAGAAAACAATCACGTTAGCATTGAAATGTATTATCCATAGAATTCAAAACATTGCAAAGACATCAATTAAAAAGAGAAAAGATAAAGGTCAGCAAAACACGGCTGTTAAAATCCCTTGCAGCCAGGTTCTGAAAGGCCAGCAGAATAGAAAAGTTTTCACTTGCTGATGGAAGGACAACAAGGAAGGAGCCAGCCTAGCTTCCTGAGGGAGGGAGTTCCAAAGACTGCTTCCGCTTCGGCCACTGATGAGGCCTTCACTTGTGCTCCAGATTTGCCTGTTGCCAGGACCAAGAGAAAGTCCTTCCCCAAAGATCTTAGAGCATGGCCAGGATCATATAGAACAATCTAGTCCTTTCTTCTTGAAATGCATAATACACAGCATCTTTCCTGAAGATGATTTGGAGGGTGTCATGAGTACACAGTATGGTTACAGTATGTATGTCAAGCTCTTGCCTCAGAATGATTATTTCATAATAGTCATTGTGGAGTCAGGTTCTGTTTCTATTCCAGATCACCAGTCATTAATACAAGGAATGAACAATCATTGGGGATAACCAGCAGTATGACAGTGATCAGTTTTTCAGTTAATTTGGTGATAAACCCCTTAGTGAAACTAGTACTGCATTCTTGTACATTTTTGGTGATTAAATATGTACCATTATCTCAGAAAGAGGAAAAGTTGTGAACCAAATGTGCTATGGAACTTGCCAATCTCTTCCCAATTCCTCATCTGGCATCCTGGTTTCCTAGGTAGGAAAGGTAGGACCAATTGTGATGTTTTTTCCAACATAGGAAAAACAGACACTGAAGTAGTAATGCCAAGAGTGGTTTGTCAGAGGTGGCCTGCCATATTCTCATGGTGGTTGAAGAAGAGTAGTGCAGAAGAAAACTGAAAGAGTGCATGTGTGGTTCTAGCACCTGGCTGACTGTGTTGATACTTCACAAATATTCTTTGTTGCAGCACTCAGCAACAGCAATGTCTCCAACTCAGGGCTACTGTCAAAACAGCCATTCAGTCCCTGTTGACTGAGAAGCATCCCAGAGGGTGACATGGACAGGACAGAGCTGTAATAGTTGCCACTTAAGAGCTGATTCTCCTTGTAGAGTTTTTAATATTCTGGAGCTGAAAGATCAAAAGGAATGTCTGCCCTGTAAAAAGCCACATGGAAAGTGAGAATATATTGACACTTTTTTCTGCCAAGGTTAGGCCAGTGAATACCAGACAGAGCCTTTTCTGTAGCTGTGCCACACTTGAAACAAAAAAGAAGCAACTCTGCCTCCACAGATCAAAAAACAAAACAAACAAACAAACAAACAAAAAACACCCACATGCATTCAGTTTGAGCTTGCAGCTAACACCAGTTACCTCACTGGTAAACCCAGTGAGGTAACTGATATTTTGATATTAAAATATGATTCAATGTGCCTGACAGGTCACCTGGATGAGCATGTAGGCAGCAATGGTTGAACAATCAAAAGCCAGGTCAGGCTAGTAAAATTCCCAGTCACGTAGCCCCAGGAGACCTCAAGCTGTGCAAACCCACAGTAAACAAAGAGTCCTCAGCCACTGAAGAGCCAGCTTGAGGGGATTAGCATCTTTTCCCCAAATTGAGCACCAATAGCAATAAAATCCTATCAGGCAAGGATCATCTACATAAATTCATACCACAACCCAATGCAATTGAAGATCCTGAAACTTTGGCAACACCTTGTGATCTCATCATGCAAAAAGAGTTGCCATCATGGAGCTTCTTTTCTGTTGCAACACCCTTTGATTAGCCCTCCAGGTACCTTTTCCCCCACAAAAAGTCCCAGTTTTTGAGAGTTTCTTTGGATCACTCCCAGTCACCCCAGCTGACTGTTTCTCAGTCTGTTGAGTAATCCCCTCAGCCCTCTCCGTGCTGAGCTCCACTTCTCCGTTTTTCCCCCAGACCAAGGACTTCAGGAAAAGGTGCAGTATTACGCCAGCTACCACCCCTTCAATATTCTCCTATCCAGTTTCCTCTCTTTTGCTTCTTAATAGGTCTTGAGTGAGTATGTGAGTGAGTACATTGATGTGGGAGACTTTCATTTAATAAAATCATTTTATTGAACATCTTCGCTTGGTTTTTGGCTTGGCCTGACCCTGTAAAAACTGGGTAAAAAGACCCCGTTAGGTTACCCTGCCTCTTGCATTGCTATTGCTTGTGCCCTGGCAAGTTTCCATTCCCCATTACGTGAAGCACATTAAGGCATCTCCACGGGACCCCAGAAATCAGAGTAACACACCTGAATCTTCTCGATGGAATGGAGTATCCCCACTGGTTCAATAGCTGAATGATGAGACAATGCATCAATCTGATTGATTCATTGAATCTGTACTAAATGGAATTAGTAAAGCTATTGTTGACTGAAGACCCACCATCTCCATTTATGATAGAACCATGAAACATCTATTTGACAGTCTGGAGACATTCATTCCAAGTACAGTGGGATGAATGCAGATCAAGTTAGTTGTACTCAGGATGCAAATTTTTATCTACTTATCTTGGAATGCAGACTTTTGATCTTAATAGGTCATGCCTTGGATTGAACTGTTATTTTTTCCTTATTGAAACAAAAAGTTCTTAAAGTTACAGCACTGTACATACTTATCCCTCATTGAAAACCATGATACGTTTGAGATGAAATAGATTACAGTGTAACTTGGTCAGGATCTAATGCAAAGATGAATATTTCATTCTTTCCAATATACCATAGGTAGAAATGTGAGCTCTTCTCTGGCAAGCTTCATCCTTGTCACCTTTCTGCAGAAAGTCTCTCATGCCTAATCCTCTCATGCCTAATCGTAATCAGTCTCTTTCCTCCTGTCACATCTCCCTGTTCTCTTGTTTTCC
>CAOKZL010004702.1:0-24180 GCA_948472985.1 Iguana delicatissima | reverse complement strand
CCGCGCCTCTTTCCGACGCGACCCGGGGCCCCCCTGACTTGCTTTTGTCAGAAGGATTGACTCGGAGTGAGGGGGCCCTCTGGCGGTGGTGATCCAGCCCAGGGCCCCGAAGACGGAGCAGAAAGCAGAACCCTCCCACGACTTTTGGTGAGTGCCCTCCCTGCAACTTCGGGAGAAGAGGGGCCTGATCAACCCCTTATGTCTTGCCTTAGTACCCCACTGTTGTGGGTGAAACCGCGAGGTTTTTTGGAGGTGGAAAAAGAGGTGGGAGGTAGTTTGTTGGCGTGAATGTGGGGGAAAGGAGGGGCGCAAGGTGTCGCAGTTCCCATTGCATACCGTTGAGAGTCCGGGTGCGTGGGTCGGCACAGAGAGAGTGGTGTCTGCCCCCCTTCGTGTTGGCGCGTGAGACCCCTTACTCATGCGCCAAATCCCTTTCTCCTAGTGTGTCTTGTCCACGTTGGGAGGAAATGGGTGGGGGGCAAAGCCGGCAAACCCCTTTAGGTTGTATGTTAAAAAATTTTCAAGAAAGGATTCAGTGGGGACTAGGGGGCCCCCCCGATGACCCCGGGGCGTTTAAATTATGTGAAGTGGAGTGGCCTTCTTTCAAGGTGGGGTGGCCTCCGGAAGGGACTTAGAACCCGCTCAAATCAAGGCAGTGTATTCAGTAGTGGTGGGTGAGCCTGGCCATCCTGATCAGTATCCATACATGATTCATGGGACACAGTGGTTACAGAGAACCCCTCTTGGTTGCAGAAGTGTCAGGAAAAAATTTTGTAAGGCTATGGTGCTGAGGCAGGACAGGGCCAGACGAAAGCTTGGAAAAGCCCAGTTTTTGCCTGATTAGCTCCAGAAGAGCCCACTGCCCCCCCCCACCGTATGTGGTGATGCAGCCAGCCCCGCCACCACTGGCTTTGGAAGTACCACCGCCTGCTCCACTGCCACCAGTACCTCAGGCAGCCTCACAAAAAGAGGGAGTGGCGGGGGGACTGGGGAGGCCCCAGTTACCCATGAAGAGGAAATGACAGAGGAGTTGCCAGGTTCCAGTTTGGCTGTCCAGAATAAGATGACACTCAGACCCAAACCCGAACAGACTGGACCAAAAGAAAAATCCAAGAGTAAGCAGGTAAGAGTAAACAGACAAAACCCCAGAAGGAAGTGAAGAAGTAGATGATTCGGATGAGGAAAGTGGAGATGTGATTGCACCATTGCGACAAATGAATTGGTGCCAGATCCCACCCAAGAGGGTGGTTATCGGGAGTCCCGAGTTACCAATATACTCCCTTCACCACGTCTGACCTCCTTAATTGGAAGACCCATTATGCTACTTACACAGATAAGCCACAAAAATAATTTAAATTTTTCCAGTTTATGGCCTCACATGTCCCCAATTGGCAAGATTGTCAGCAGTTGCTCCTGACTTTGTTCACTACTGAAGAGCGGAGGAGAATAATTCAGCATGCAGAACGGATAGCTAGAGACAGGGCACCTCCTGGAGAGGCGAACCCTCAGCAGTGGATGAGAGGTAGGGTCCCCTTGGCGGACCCAGGATGAGGACCCGAACCTCCCAGCACAGTTGGCTATGCTCACTGATTATCAAGCTCTACTAGTGGAAGCTATGAGAGAAGGAATGAAGAGGCCTGTTAATATGTCCAAAGTATCAGAGATACTTCAGGGACCCACTGAACCCCCAGGAACATCTTTTGGAAAGATTGCTTGATGCTTATAGGCAGTATACTCCTGTGAACCCAGAAGACCCAGGCAACCAACAGATGGTGAATTTGGCCTTCGTGACCCAAAGTTATCCAGATATAAGGAAGAAACTCCAGAAACAAGAGGGATTTGCAGGTATGAATTTGAGCCAATTTGTGGAAATTGCCCAGAGAGTATATGTGAATAGAGACCAAGAGGAGAAACGGGAGAAGGACAGGCGGATGCATAAGAAAGCGGAATTATTGGCTGCAGCTTTGGCAACAAAGGAAGGGGGGCGGAAAATTGGAAGAGGAAGTGGACCTCCATTGAGACGCAATGAGTGTGCCCTCTGCCGACAGGTTGGGCATTGGAAGAATGAATGTCCCAGACAGAGAGGGATGGCGGACCGAGGAAGAGGAATGGATCGAGGAAGAGGAAGGGGAGCAAATCGAGGAAGAGGAAGAGGAAGAGTAGTGGATGGAAGATATGAGCAGGGGATGGACGAAGGGTTCGAGGACTTCATTGGACTAGCTGAAATGGAACTTTACGATTAGGACAGACCGGGCCCCCTTGCTCTCGGCCCCGGGGAGCCTATGGTCACAGCACAAATAGGGGACCGAGCCATCCCCATGATGGTAGATACGGGAGCCACCCGTTCAGTATTAAATTCTGCAATAGCCCCAAAAACTGAGAAAGCCATAAGAATTGTGGGGGCCACGGGGAAATTGGAAAAACACCCTCTCTTAGAAAAAAGGATTGTGGATCTAGGAAGACATCAAGTCACTCACCAGTTTTTGTATTTGCCAAGTTGCCCTGTGCCCTTATTCAGTCAAGATTTGTTGGCTAAATTGAGAGCTCAAATTTCTATTGAAGAAGATGGGACGATGGAAATAAATTTTCAAGGACCAAAGAATATCTCAGTGACTTATCCAATGGAGGAGGAGTGGCGAAGGTACCAGATCATGGTTTGTCAAGAGCAACCCGCTATATTTGGACCCCCAGGCGTGTGGGCTGAAGACAACCCACCTGGGTTCCTTGATCGTGGCCCCCATAGTGGTAGAATTAAAGCGAAATGCTATGCCCACTCGTGTAAGGCAATATGATCTACCCAGAGAAGCCCTGGAAGGGATCCAGAAGCATTTAGAACGGCTGAAGAAGTACAATATAATTCGGGAATGCCGCTCTCCCTGGAATACTCCATTACTCCAGTATTGAAACCTGGGACGAAGGAATATCGTCCAGTACAAGATTTAAGGATGGTAAACAAAGCTACAGTAACCCTACACCCAGTGGTACCAAACCCATATGTCCTGATGGGACTAGTTCCATCTGCAGCTACTCACTTCACTGTTTTGGATCTCAAGGATGCCTTCTTCTGTATCCGAGTGGCCCCCCAAACCAGGACATATTTGCCTTCCAGTGAAAGCAGCATTACAGGCCAGAAGACCCAGTTCACGTGGTGCCGCTTGCCTCAGGGGTGGAAGAACTCGCCAACGATTTTTGGGACATCATTGAGTCAAGACTTGAGAAAATTCCAATCTGAACCCGAGAGACGAGTTTTGCTGCAATATGTGGATGATCTACTGTTGGCCGCCACCAGTGAGGAGGAGTGTAAGGAGGCCACAATGGAGTTGCTCCAGCTTCTGTGGGAAGCAGGCTACAAAGTATCTAAGAAGAAGGCCCAGTTGTGCCAGACAGAGGTGCGAATGTGTGGATCCAGAAATACGGTTTCAAGGGAAACGAGCGCTAGGCCGAGAAGGAAGGAGGCTGTGTGCTCTGCCTGAGCCCCGGAATCAGAAATAGTGCGAGAATTCTTGGGTGCAGCTGGGTTTTGCAGAATCTGGATTCCTAACTTCGCAGTAATGAGCAAACCATTATATGAAGCTACCAAAGGTCCGGAGAAGTCTGAATTTGTGTGGAGTAAGTAGATTTGGGTCCCTGAGTGGCTTGAAAATGAAGTGGGTAATGTTGGTATCGGGATGTGGAGCGTGATGGGTGGTATCCTCGAGGCTAACTGGTTCAAACGACATGCTGCACACATGTTCCAACAACACGGACCCAATGTCACCCTGATCTATCGAACATCCACAGACTGTAGCAGATTTCGGTTTTATGCCCTCCCTTATTAGTGAACCGGGAGTGGTTGTAGGAGCCCTACAGTCAGCATTGAGAGGGAATCCCAATATGTTTGCCAAAGTTGATAGTAATATAAACAAGAACTCGATTTAGGCGGTTGAAGTTTTATACTTATTCCCCGGAATGTGTTTTTGCTGTCACCATAGTGGATCTTGGAATTCTAAGTGGAAAGGATATATAAAATATTCCTCATTTTATGGTAAACTGGGAAATTATTCAGCATGTAGTGATAGATTCTATTTGTATGGCACATATAATAACTCCTATCAACCCAAGGGGAACTAAATGAAACTAATTTTGGAGATTTATACCCAGAATATCCCATGTTCACTCCTAATTATACAGGGTCAGGTAGTATATGCTCTGGATTGATGGCTAGAGACCCGCATTTATGGTTCTATCTTAATGGGTGGGCCACCAACTACCACCCCAGGGACTTACCAGTGTATAGGAATAGGATATATGACTATACCTGTCAGTTTTCCTCCCAAGACAGATCAAACAAGTTGGTGGGAAAAAACGGCATTTAGTGGGACCACTGGGAAGTCAATGTGAGGATCTGGTCATCGTGAGGCCACAATTGTCTGAGAGTGAGGGTAGTAGAGTAGGAGAAGGAGCTCATCACAGGGGTCCTCACTTTGGGATCCTCTGCCCCAGGAATTATGGCTCAAAATAGTAGGAGCATAATAGGATTGACTTTGCAGATTGGAGAAAACTATAAATGCGACTGGGAAATTGGTACAAGCCCTCCAACAAGAAATTGAAGAGCTAAATCAGCTATTGTTACAACATCGAATGGCCTTGGATTACTTGTTAGCCAGAAAAGGGGGGTTTTGTACCATAGTCAAAGGAGGATGCAAGGTTGCGTTTCATGATTTGAACAAGACTATAAGGAGTAGATACAGCAGTTGCAAGGGTTGATACAAAATAATGACAGTGGGGTTGCGTAACCCCTGGGATTGGTTAACTTCTTGGCTTCCAGATCTTAGCTGGTTAAAAACCTTGTTTCTAGGTATTGTACTTTTAATTGTAGTAGGGTTTTTAGTAATGATATGTATTTCTTGTGCTATGAAATGTGTACATGCCTCTCTCTCCCAAGCTATGGAGGGGAAGGCAGCTCATTTTGCTGTTATGGCCCAAAAGCAAGCTTAAGTATGTCAAATTGCGTAGAATTTGGCATAAAGGGGGGAATGAAAGGGTTAAGTTGAAGAAGCTAATGCTAAGGTAGAAAAATATAGAAAAATAAGGTGAGCAGATGCGCCCTTTATCTTATCAAGAGGCTTAGGTATGTGCTTAGCAGTGCCGGGAACCTAGGGAGTTTTGATGTTGGAGAAATACTCCCTTGGTACCAAAATACATCATTTTTGAAAGATGTAACCCAGGTCTGCCTGACCTGTAAACACTTCATATATGGTCATATGTAATCATTTCCTGTAACCTGTTTACAAGAGGGTATAAAAAGAGAGCTAATACCTGGATCGGGGCTCTCAGGCTTTGGAAATCATTCCACTGAGATCCCTGCAGAAAAATAAACTTTTATTTTTGCTTTCTAATCTGGTGGTCTCAATTCTTGGCGAGCTACTTCACTGAGACTCTAACATGGTTAGAATTTTTTATGATTTTAATTTTAGTAAGATATAACTTAAAATTTTGAAAGGAAATACAAAACAATACAAATAGTGGTGCATTCTGGTTATTCTGGAGCTGTTTTTCCACAGTTCTTCCTCTGCCTGCTTCTCATGTACTGTCAAAACACCCAAGTTCGCTTTCAACACTGGTCCCCTTTCCAACTCTTTCAGATTCTACAGCCATCTTACCCCCAGTCTTTCTGTTCAGCTGGTTATCATTATTGCCCCATCACTTGTCTCATTTTCTCTACACAAGTGATCCTTTGCTGGATAATATACAGCCATGTAATTTCATATGGAATTGGCCTCATTCAGAGGTCACTGCAAAGTAGGTAGATTTTGCCAGAGACAGTAAATGGTCTTCTTCAACAAAAACTGTTTATTACATCACAATGGCCTGCAGGAATATTCTCCCATAGCAGTGTGTGGGCAATGCTCTAGATTCTGTTATGTTTAGCTGGGAATCTGTTTCAGTGCAATACATAATAAGAATCAAGAGAATCTCTGTGCAATTTGTAGTTGGGGAGACCAACTGAGAGGAAAATCCCTCTACCAGTGGGTCAGTTGCAGGCAAAAAGACAGAGGCCAATCACTCTCTGTCCTAAAGTGAGACATGTAGGCACAAAAATTTAAAAGGTACCTTCTTAGGACATTTTCATCATCTTCTCCATTACAATCCTTTTAGAGTGGAACAAGGGATCAAAACTCTGAGGCAGTATGAAGAAAATATTCTATCTCTGTCCGGTTTGTCCTCCCTCATCACTCTGAAGGGAAAGTGGGGGGGAGTTGAGGTTTGCAGACAGTCTGTTGACTAAATCTTTCTTTCAGTCAACAATTCTGTAAACTTCCCTAGGCCTCCTCAATTTCTCTCTGCTGTCTCCAAGGAGACATTCAACAGAGGTGGGCAAGTGTCAGGGACCCAGGATCCATTTCCCCAGCCCAGAACCCTCAAAGGATTGCACTAGCCTCTCCACATGAACCTAGAACTAACCTAAAGTGGCAAGTCAAAGATCAGACCTCGGTTTGAAAAAAAGATTTTCTTTATTTTCCTTCTGGCCAGCAAGCTGTACCGATTGGGATCATTCCCAAAGAAACCGGCCCCGCCTCTTAGATTGCTCAAGTCTTTATACATTCCGACAAACGTGTCATACATTACAACATAAGTTTCGTTTTCCCATACAATGAACAATGAACCGTTCTGCTGCTCGCCTGGAAATGTTTCAACTAAGTTACTGGTTACATTTCTACAGCAGGGCCAAGCAAGATTATAATTCAGCGTTTACAGAGCTCTATTGTTTTCATCAAGCACAGAGAAAGGCCGCATCTGCAAACTGCAAAGACAATTTTTCTGTTTCTTTTCCCACTCCTTGTGGTCATCAGGCCTGACCCACTTCAACCAATATCAATTTTGGTTTGAAGGAAAAACACATATGCATTTTGTTTTTTAACAGATCTTCTGCTAGGAGAAGGTGCAGAGGGGGCACACTGTGGAATAGAGAGAACTGCTCCTCTTTGAGACTTCTAGGAAGAACAATTTGCTTTTTTGAGAGGTGGGAGAAGGGGTCCAAGAGGCCTCTTAGAAACTGTAAAAATGGCCAGCGGGGCAAATGCTTCCTACCTCTGGCTGAGAATATATATCATTAAACCAACAATAAAGGTAGTGTGGAAGAAGAAAAGCCACCACAGTGCTCAGCAGGCAGTGCTATGGTGGTGAGAGAAGGCTGTTCTTATCAAAAAGATGATAACATTGACACCTATTTGCTCTTCTTCTACTACTGCTCCACATCCCAAGCCTAGTAACCTTGGTGATCAGGTTGCAGTCTCTTCAGGCCTGAAGGTACTGCTGGCAACCCAACAGGCCATTAACTACCAGGGATTAATTGTATTTGACTATATCCAAGAATACCATGCTGACCTGGCCTTGTATAACCCAAACTTTGTTGGAAGATTAAAGTCATGTAATATTCTCTCAGTTGTTTCAAAACAGTGCAGCACCAAGCACAGCTTGAGAGGTAGGAAACAGAGTGACTATATGATCTATCAAACAACATTTTATTGGTGATTGTAGAGGAGGGCCAGGGCCAAGACCTAGACAAACCAGGCCTCGCTTTTCTTTCTCCCTCATTGGAGTAGCAGCCTCTTTATTAATCTTAGTAACAGACCCTGGCTCCCTCCCTTCCACTTATTCACAACCTTGCTTTCTCTCAAACCTACCACCTTAGTGAATAAAGGACAAAGCTTAAGGATACTAACCTGTGGTAGCCTGTTATAAAAGGAAAACCAAAGAAAATACTCTGTTGAGGCAGAACTTATAAAAAAAATAACAATTCCTTAAAGAGGTTTAACTAATTTCTTCAAAACACCACAGTGTTTACCAACAGAACTTTCACACACACCCCTTTAGTGTCTTTTAGCACAAACATCTGTTTCCCCACTCAGGGTTCAACTTTCTGTCCCTTACAGATGTGGTTTGGTTTCTTCTCTGAGGGTCCCAGGTTTGGGGGACTTCAATATATACACTAAGACTGCCTTGCCTGGTGTTGCTGAGAATTTCACAGTCTTCACAGAAAATATCTGGCCTGAGAAATGTAGGTGGTTCCACATCAGTCTTTATATGAGCTGAAAGAACAATGATCTATGGATAACAGAGCTTATCATAACTGTTTGTCATGGATAGAGCATTATCAAATTGAGATGGATCAAAACTGGTGAAGTGCTGCAGGATCTCTTATGATGGTCCACTCTCATTGCTTACAGATCTAAAATGATTCCCATTTTTTGGAGGACTTTCCTGCAGTTTCCACCAAGAGTCCTGTTGAACCACTGTCTCCACCTATATCAAGGCAATCCTAAGCGCCACCAATACAATCTCACCCAATTGCCTTCAGCCTGATCACAGACTTATGCCAGCTCCCTTGTTTTCTGCAGAACTAAAGGTAATTAAATTGTTGGGTCGAAAACCTGTGACCAGGACAACCAAACACCAGTGAGAAACTGCTACAGCACTTTCTGTGTACCTGTGATACCAATCATGGTGCAAGCTGTCCCACCTCAAGTGGAAGGACATGTGCATGCTTCCCTTCCGTCATCACTATTGCCCTGAATTAATGAATAATCCTCCCTAGACATGTTTACAGGCCTTCATACATATAAGAGATCTTTTAACCTTGGCAGTAGAATGTCATGGCAGATTTATCCCAATAACATATATGGTCTTTCTTTCTGAGTGTGGAGGGAGAATATTTAACTTACTTAACCCCACAAGAATTTTTTTTAAAAAAACTATTTTATATATACACACACACACACACACACACACACATACACACTATATATCCAGAATATATAAAAATACTATTATATAAAATGATCATTTTAAAAGAATCTCCAGTGTTTTTACCTAACTCTTCAGAACTAAACATGAAAAGTGATTTGCCTTAAAAGCACAATGTCTGAGGTGAAGTGAAGGTACACAGAAGTTTTGCCTGTACTGTTTGATCTATGATGGTTGGTCCACACACACACATAAACACATGTCAAGTTAATCAAAGTGGTAGATCTATATGTATGAATTGCCCTGACGAGAACACTTTACACCAGGCCTGCACAATTTCATCTGGCTCCCATCTCCACTTCTCCCACACCTGTTTACCTGCTGAGCCTCGTTGATGGAGGCAGCCACTCTGCGCTCAGCTCCCTGGCCCTGCCTCTGGGCTCTGGATTAGTGAAACTGGCAATGTGGTGGAATAGTCCCCAGGTGCAGCCCAGCCCCTCCCACACACACATGCAAACACACTCACACACACGGTCCCCTCTACCCAGGCGACGCAGATGGGGTGAAGCGGGGACTCCTATGGGGTTGGTGGTACCCGAACGGGCTTGGCTGGCTTCTTCAGTCACTGAGGGGTGAAGAGGGCTGAAGGAAGAAAGGAAGCTCTCTCCTCACCACCACAGCCGCACCACACATATATATACACACACACTATTCATCTCCCTGCGCTGAAAGAGAGAGAATGGAATGGCTTGTGGGGAGAATATAAAGGTCAGGAGAGTGTGAAGCAAAGGAGGTGGCGCTGCAGGGAAAATGGGGGGGGGTGTTGGGGGAGCCGGCCCATTTGTCCGCTAAAAAGAGCACTGCCACAGTGGGCGGGAGGACAACTGGCAGGAAAGGGAGGAGGACAAGGACGAGGATGAGTTGCTTTTGGTTGGTGGCACTGCAGGGTGGCCTGTCCATGTCCCCATCCCCTGCCTGGGTAATGGCGGCCAGGCCATGGCACTGCTGCAAGCCTGTGTACCGTACGACTTCAAGTCGGAGAAGCCAGATGAGATCTCCCTGCGGGAACACAAGGTACTGAGCCTCTGCAGCGACCAGGAGATGGAGGGCTGGTTCGAGTGCATCAACAGCCAAGGCAACCATGGCCTCTTCTTGAACGGCTTCTCCACTTTTGTGAAATCAGGCAGTGAGGCCTTCGTGTTGGGCGAGGGGTTGGGTTTTGTGAAGGATGGAGACAAGCTGTGTGTGGTGCTTGGGCTTGAGTGGCAGGAGAACCCGTATCCTTTCCAGTGCTCCACTGAAGACCCCACCAAGCAGACAAAGTTCAAGCACATGAAGAGCTACATTACCTACAAGCTGGTGCCCAGCCACACTGGGCAGCAGATGCACTGGCTCTACAAGCACTTTGACTGGCTCTATGGGCACCTGGTGGGAAAGTTTCCTGTCATCTTGGTGCCCCACTGCCGGAGAAGCAGGCCACCAGGCGCTTTAAGGAGAACTTCATTTCCAAGCACTGCAAAAGCTTGGCATGGTGGATGGGCCATGTGTGTAGCCATTCGGTGTCGGGCCAGTGTGATGCCTTCCAGCATTTCCTCACCTGCCCCAACACTGATGAGAAGGCATAGAAGCATACTATAAAAAAATATTTTTTGTAATATGGTTTATTTTTTTTTTGCAAAATAGTTTAATAATTAATTATACTATAATAATTATAGTATAATTAATTATTAAATTGTTTTGCAAATTTATAACTTTATTATAACTTTACTTGGAAAGTGAGGCGCTAAAAACCTATCTGCGGCCCAAGGAACTTTAGCCTCTTTAATTTCAGCCCTTACCTACTGCCAAGTTGTGCAGGTCTGTTTTACACTAACACTGGCTATATAATGCAATTTTTTTTCCTGATCTAAAGCCTTAAAAAAGACTTCCTACCTAATAAGTGGAAGGAATTTATGAATACACTTCTGCTGATTGTTTTAAGGAACAGATTTCATGAAGTTAAGATGCATAATCCTAATAAAGTTACAGAGGAATTTAAAACAATAATTGTGCTATAAACTATCCAGCCAACTGTGCTACATTGAAAACCCTTGTTTCTGAAGATCAGCAGCAGAGAAATCTATTCACCTACAGCACAATTTTTGATTCTCAGGCCAGCCCCTCCCTAAACTGCAAACCCCAGGATTCCATAGGATGTTGAAAGTGGAATAATCGTGCTATAAGAGTCTAGTGCAGAAATGGCCTCAGTTTTGAGAGAAAGTCCTCAACAATGCCAACTGACTGGAAAGCTCATTGGATAACATTGTGCATGCGCACGTCCACTAGAACTTAGTTCTAACACATTAAAATTAACACAACTGTATTAGCAATAACTTGTTCTAGTTTTGCTGTTTTGTTTTGATGCAGGTTTTTTCCCTGTTTTACTGGCTTAAACACTAGTAAACAACTATTACAATTTTAAGCACAATGATCAATTTTTATGTGTTGTTGCTACACATTGCGGGGGGAGACAGTAATTTTGACCATTTTTTATTTTTTGTAATTAAAGAAAAATAGATGGCCAACTTAGACAATGGGAGGAGTTCCAGGAGTCAAATTACCCTCTCTAGAACCCACTGGTTATGCCTCCTTGCTACCATGATTGTTGTAAACTAATGTTGCTTTTTCTTTTCTTTTCTGCAGCAACACACTAATTCTCTTTTTCACAGTCCAGAGAGGCCTGTAAGTGCTCAGGAAGGCCTCCTTGTTCGCAAAGAAGGTACACAGACTGCCAAATTACTGTACTTTCTTTTTCTTTGAAATCCTATTCAGTGTGTCTGAGAGACATCCCAGAGTGCTTTTAGGCCTCTTCAGATTTTGAGCCAGCAAAAGCTACGCATGCTGTGGCATAGCATCTTGTGACTAAAAGAAAGAAATAACATTAGCATTTTTTTTCCTGCCAACATGGCAGGTTTCAAAAATTTGGTGATTGATTAAGTCAGAACTGGGTTTGATGTAGAAAAGAGACAAAGTCTCAGGATGCTGAAAACAGCCCAACACATTTTGGCCAACAGTGTTGGCTATTTTCAACAATAAAATTAACTCTTCTTTCTGCACCTTGAAACTTTCTTTCTTTTCCATATCACATCTATTGAGTGCTACTAGTCCTCTGCATTTTTGTAAATTTATGAATTTATGAATTTTTCCACACAATACCATTACAGGGATTGGTTCCAGGACCACCCACAAATACCAAAAATCATGCAGCTCAAGTCAGCCTTGTGAGGCTCACAGAGAGATTGCAAGCCCAAGGCAACACTTATAAGCCCATATTAAAAATTGCAGCAGTGGAGGTGGGGGCAAGCCTCAGCTGCCAGGTGTGTGACATTTTTGAGGCTCCCTCTCCTCTGGGGAGCACACCACCTGGACTCTCCAGAGGTGAAGAAGCCCAAAGTATGTGATGCATCTGGCAGCTGGGGTTTGCCACCTCTGCTGCTGCCCTATGCCATTTTTATATGGGCTTACTGTATAGGCCTTGCCTCATGTTCTTAGTCTCATTGCAAGCCTCAAGAGGCTTGCAGAGAAACTGTGAAGCCTAATAGGCAAAGTGAGTGGCTATTAAAAATGGTACCAGTTGCTTCTTTCTGCTTTGCAAAGGAACCGAACCGCCTTGAAGGCAGAAGTGGAGGGCTAGCATGCTCCCAATGGTGGATTCAAATGTACAATACTGTATATTTATATCTCATATCTTTTATTGCTTGCTATTTGTCTCATGCATTGATTGTAAAGAGAATCATTTTTGACACTTTAATAACATGTTCAAGCTCTGATTCAATCATCCTAGGACTTCTGTTTGTAGTTTTGGTAGGCCTATGAACAAGCATTCAAATCAACAGGCACCATTAAATCTCTAAAACATGCTTGGAACACAATTTTAGTGTAGTAGTGAGCCAGAAATATAAACCACTGTGGCAAATGTGAAAGCAGTGTGTAAACGTGCAACCGGCCCCAAGATATTAAGTGATCCCTGGAGCTATCCTTGGTGCTGAAGTATGGGTCTTAGTTATCCAACTGGAACAGGAAAGATAACAAAATAATTTATTCTAATTCACTAGCACAGCCTTCCTCAAATAATGTCCTATGGATTCACATCTCATCATATCTAGCCAGCATGGCCATTAGATATGTCAGCTGAGGGTAACAACACCTTTATACTAACACATGTGCAGTGGACCAGAATTGAGCAAGTTGCAATAGGTTAATGAAATAACTAGATGTAGGGCTTTCTAGGAAACCTTTAGCCTAATCGTTTACTCATCATCCCCTGCAGTTACGCCTGCAGTCCTATGAAGTCCTATACACTCTTTCTTGGGAATAAGCCAGACCAAGGACAACAGGACTTATTTCTGAATAAATACTGAAAGCCTGGAATGTGCACAACAACAACCGTTTGCTCACATGTATCCTGTGTTATTCTTATATCTCCTACTGCTCTTCTGCCTGCGTGTTTGTACCACTGCCCACTCCCAGTGTTGTATGTTCCTTGAGAGAAGTGTCTATATTTTGGTTTGTGGTATTCTGGAAAGTATTAAGTTCAGGGCACTAAACAAATGATTTTAAAAAAATCATGAACTGAATTTTAAAATGTAAATATGTCCACTGTCCAAATTATGTACTTTGAGACTTTAATCCCAAATGAGCTATCCATTCTGCAATACCATTCTCAGAGACATTGCAGCTAGCAAACGACTTGCAGCCAGCAAGTAAACAATGACTAAACAATGACCCAAACACTTTCACATCATTTGTAATGTGAGTAAGGATGCATCTGGCAGCTATACTTCTGTATTAGGCAACAGGAAATTTTTTTGAAATGTTGCATTTTATTAGATTTATAAGGTAGCCAGGTTCTAAGGCTCAATGTTTTTGTTTTCTCATTCATCCATTAAAACAAAACAAAACAAAACAAGAGAGCAGCCTGCTCTTTTATTTCTATGATACAGATGGGAAACACAGATAAGAAATATCCCTAAATCCAATAGTCTAGACTGAGCAAGACTCCAGATTTCCCAAGTCCAAATCCCGCAGGACTATCAGCTGAGTGTTATAGACTTGGTTCTCCCACCTTCCATCACATGACTACTGAAGGGACATCTTACCTTGAAGACAGCCGAGTTTGGCTTTGCAAGTACAAATTCAGTTTTTTTCTTTAGTTTTGTCCATGCTTATTGCTTCACTTTTTATGGAAGCCACTTTGAGAGGTCCCCTTTAAAATGCACTTTACCTAATAGGTAGGGTACACCTAACTCAACAACATGCCAGAGTTGTAAGGGGTTATGATTAGGCAGAATCCTCTTCGGCTGCCAGAACTCTCATTTGCCAGTTGATCACAAAAATTTGCCAAACTATCAATTTGACAGAAGAATTAATCTATAGGCTACGATCTGCTGGAAAAGAGCCAAAAGAGGGCAGAGTAAGGGAAGAGTGAAGTTATGCCAAATCCAAACATTCTGTAGCCCAGGAACACAACCACAACATCAAATAGCTAAGCCAAGGCAAAAGTAGGCCTAGGTAATTTCCAACACCTCTAGGTGGTGAGGGGATTCAGTACAACTTAACTTGGACTACTGGTGGTTCCACTGGCCCCTGGCCATGGTTGCTAGATAAGAATGTATTCTAATTGGTTAAACAACTAAGTAGCACTTATCTGCTCTTGTCTGGGAGGTTTTTCAACTGATTGGACCAGTTGCGACACTGTGAGACAAGCAAATGGGATTCTGAAGAGTTGTAGCTCTTGCAAAGGAGCTGCCAAAAGCCATCCTCTTTGGCCACAAAAACACTTCTGAGGATGTACCATGTAGCTGCTGGAGCCCAAGCATAGCTGTGGTGGATCCAGGTCACAATACTCCAAGTCTGTCATTTGGCAACTGGCCTCAGTAAAATGAAGTGCCTTTCACCAACTGGTTGCCAGCTGGGCTGTTTCTTGACAGGGCTATTCTGGCCACGTATCTAGGTAAGCTGATTTGCTTCCTCTCATGCATGATACGTGAGACTCCCCCAGAAGCCAACTTGGAAGCCTGAATTGGTGCAGAATACAGCGACCAGAATATTAAATGGTACTACCAGGACTATGTATACCATGAGGATTTTTTTTTTTAAGGAAATGAAAAGAACTTCACTGGCTGTGTATTTGCTTTCTGGTCCAATTCAAGGTGCTGGTACTAGGTAGATCCAAACCTGAAGGAGTGCCTCTTCTCATATCAATCTGCCCATTTATGATCCTCTGCTAAGATGCTTTAGCAGAGACAGAGCTGCTTAACAACAAAGGAAAGAATTTTCTGAGTAGTGGCAGCTGGGTTATGGAATATCTTTTCCTACACAGCAGAGAGATTATGCTGCAGTCTTCTCAGCAACAAGCAAAAACACAGGTATTTTAATTTGCTTAAAATTTTAAATTTTTTCAAGAGTTTGTTTTTGTTTTGTTTTTTTGTTTTTTTTTACTATTGTATTCACATACCATCATTCCAACATTGGCCTGAAAAACTAAAAAAAGGATGAAAAGAGGTATATAAAGGCTTCCATTAAATAAATGTTTTTAAAGATACGTAAAATTCCTGCCATTCCTCTTCATCACTGGCTTGTTATCAAGATAAAAGCCTTCAAGTACCTATTCAGAGTAGCCCAGGATGAAAATAAAACATAAAAAAGATCAGTGTCGACCTACATTATGCCATGAAGAAGACAAAAGAAAGACCTGTAGGGAATTTCAGTATTTTATGTTTTCTTTTCAGTTAAAACAGTCTGATCACATTCCAAAATTTCTTCATCGGTGTATTCTTTGATATAGATTTGCAGGGCAGGCTGGAGAGGCTTTGGAGACGTAGATGTTGTTTTCAAATGCCAGAAAGAAACAACATTTTGTCTCCTACACTAACATGAAAAAGGAAAAACAGGTTTTCTGTGTGGGAAAGCCAATGTAACTCCTCAAGCTTTGAAAGTCTACATGCATTTACTCCTCTGATACTTAACTCACATTAAATGTGTTCCACATTCAGTTCAGTAGCTTTGTGTGTAGAAGTCCTCAGCTTCAATCCCTAGCATCTCAAGCTAAAATGATCTCCAGAATCTCCTCTGTTTATAGATGTTTGCTTTTTGAACACAGAGAGTTCCTTGGATTAGATGGACCAATGATCAGACTCATTATAAGGCAGTTGTATAAGATCTTATATAACAGGAGAATGCAATTTAATGTTTCTCTGCTTACCATCCCAGGAAATGAGAATTCATTCAACATATCAGAATGCCCTTTTTGACTTCCCTATGAAGACTGTGGGACTCCTGCTGAAGGTCTGTACTCATATTCTGGAGCAATATTATTTAATACTGACAATTTGTGTCACCTGTAGTTTCACTAAAGCACCAGTGGACTCTGTGCTAGCTGATGAAAATCTAATGAAGACAAAGGTGATTGGAGACAGATTCTCATTAGTTTTCTTTATGAGCTGCTCTAGACTGGAGAGTGCTGACAGAGAGGGCTAAATGATGCCAGCGAAATCACATTGCATTTGCAAGAAGAAATAATAAACAATCTCAAATGGATGCTGAGCAAAAAAAAGAACCACCATAGACAGAAGAAAGACTCCCTAGAATAAAGGAACAGCTGAGTATCAACAAGTAATAGAAAGCCCAACCATGATTAAAAGCTGGGCTCTGTGCCTTAAACAGCACATCAATCAACTTCTTGACTAAAGCAAATTTCAATTAATGGATGCTAATCTTAATTGGTTGGGACTGAGCTAGAAGGCCATGTTAGTTTTCATTTTGAATACATCTTGGCTATGGCATGTTTGTAACAGGAAATTAAAAAGAAAATGGACAGCTTTTTCTTATAACATTTCAGGAACACTTTTATTAAGTTTTTGCGCTATCTCACAAATATTTCATTTTTCTCCATTAAGGAACTTGCACTAGTTTCTGATATATGAAAGCCTATTTACTTCTAAAACTGTCAATATCTTGGGACCAAGGTATCAGAAAGACTGCCTTCTCTCATTTGTACCTGCCCATGTGTAATAAGTTGACTGCTGATTTGGGGCTTTATTTTGCAAAAATTTAAGCCCCAAAATCTGGAAAGTTAAATAAATAGATGTCTCTGGTCAGAAGATAAAGTCAGAATGTCTGCATGTTAGACAGCATAATGTGAAAAGTATAAGTGCACTGGCTAGTGCCAAGTATGAAGCCAACCTAACTCAAAGCCACATGGTAAGAGGAATGGCCTGAAAGAGAACATAAACAAATGCTTAACCTATAACGAACCTCAAGAAGATGTATTGCATTAGTATGAGAGGAGTCACTAATATTCAATAGCTGATGTTATCTGATGGAAGGTAGCCAAGAAACACTGGCCTGCAAGTGAAGAGAGATTGACAGACCAGCAATAAAATCTCATTTCTGATGGGATGAGAATAACTGATTACATTAGTGGCAACCACTAAATACTGGTCTCTGAGTGGGTGAACAGAGGCTGGAAATACTATAAAACCAGCTCTGGAGAGACAAAAGCCAAGCTGACTGAGAATCAGTCTCCCACATGCCAAGATAGCTGTTTATGATAGCTTCTCTTTTCATGGCTGATAACTACCCAATCACACTGGTAAGAAAGAACTTCTGCTCTCAGACAGGCTATATGATAATGCTGTCTTAGCTAAACATTATGAATATCATTGATGCCTGCGATGGATGGATGGATAGACAGGCAGACGCAGTACTGGATGCTGTGTCCATGTAAATGGAGAGCCAGGTGGTGTGGTGGTTAGAGTGCTGGACTCTGATCCTGGAGACCAAGGTTTGATTCCTTTCTAGGATGTGGAAACCCACTGGGTGACCTTGGGCAAATTATACACTCTCAGACCCCCAGAAACCCTGTGATAGGTTTGCCTTAGGGTACACATAAGTTCAAAATGAATTGAAGGCACACAGCAACAAGTATAGCATTACCAGGGCTATTATCTCCCATGGATGCTGTATATTCATCCACAGATGCTTAAGTTCCTCTATATATTATGCAGAGATCGCTGGTAGTAGAAAGCACTGATTATAATGAACAGTTCTTTACAAGTGTGGGACCTATGTACAAAATTTCTTAGTGAACATTTGCTAAAATGAATATGAAAGAATCTGATGAAGCACTCCCTACCAAAAAACAAGTATATAGAGAATATGTGATAGCACTACATGAGTTGCTAATATGATATAAAATGTAAAAGTCTAATGCCTAATGTGCAGTAAATCCACTGACAAGTAATGCGCCTAGACACTGAAGAATATGTCCCTCCTTGAGGAGAGTGTATATTTCCATAATCTATGTTTAACAAATTGCCTAAAAGAATAAGAGGGAGCCTGCTCATTCCTCATTATTAAATCTCTTGAGATTCCAAAATTTTAGAATGCTAACTCTATGTGTTTGGACCATACTGTTATTCACAAACTGGGAGCCCAGGCAATCAGAAGGAGATAACAGGGACCTCTAAACAGATAGATTAACTGGCAAATAGCATGGGAACCTCAATCCCTCAGTCTAAAGAGACAGGGGAGGAGAACCATGTCTGTTTCACACGCACTTCATTTACCATTGGGAAAATGCTCCATGTCCTACTGCCATCTGAGATTCATTTGATGAGTATGTGAGTCAAGGCTTACAAATATATATAATTTGCAAATATATGCCTCTTTTGCTTTTTGTCCTAAGGACTTCATTACTACCTTTTTTTAAAAAATACCTTTTTCTTTACAAATGTTTTTAACTTTCAGGTTCAAATGGTTGCATCTACAACTGTCCAAAGTTAAGCCTCTGCAGCTACTGGGATATAAAAGGTAAAGGCTGGTGATGATACTATAATTTAAGAGACAAATCTTGAGTTGTGCTTGGTGGACTTTGAAACTTACATAGAAAGGTATGTAATATTTGGAAATGCAAATATGTGGCTGAGGACTCTGATCTCCACAAACACAATTCTTGTTTTTAAATGATTATGCCAAGGGATTCAGGGCATCTTTTAATACTGAGCAAGAGACTGGCTTGTTTAAATCTGATAAAGCAGATTAAGCTATTTTGCAGACAAGATATTTTAATCTTGCCCAATTAGAATGTATTCCATTCTTAACTGAATTAGATAGAATTAGAAAGAAACAATCTTAATCCTAATAATTCATGTCCACATGGAGATTTAATGAACTTTAACCAATGCATTTTAATTCACAAAGCCATTTAATCTGTCCATTTGTAGATGCTTCTAAATTTTCTCCATTGATTCTCACACTCTTCCCAGTGGGCTTATGATAGATTATGCCTAACTACAGCAAACACTTTTTGAATATTTTTTTGCATTTTGGGAAACAAGACCCTGACCCTTCCCTGCATCTGGCCCCAGTGTTACAGAGTTTTCCCACCAATAATTTTGATCAAGTATCTTCTGAACCTATTTCCTGTCAAAAGCATCATTTACCCTGAAGAAATACATCAGCTGGTAAAAGCACACCTTCTGATTATAAGAACAATAAACTTATAATGAGTACAACACAGAGAATGGGAGCATTACTTTTCAAAAGCTGACACACATTAATTTAAAAATAAAAGGACACATGACAAAGTTAATTTTATAGAAAATTTCAGCTAAACCAAGGAACCTATGCCAGAAGCTGTCCTGTTCATTCTTCTTACTACACCATTGTGGGTTTCCACATGTACTAATCATTTATTTCCCAAGTTTGTTGGATGAGTATCAACAGTTATTGACTGAAAATGGAATCATTCATCCACAGGAGCATGTTCAAGAAAACTCAGATGTCTGCACATTTTTTGAGGGGGAAAAAAAAATACTCAGAGGGGCAGCAAATCCCATCTGATCTTGGAAACTAAGCAGGGTCAGCCCTGTTTAGTATTTGGATGGGAGACTGCCAACAAATATAGTCAGCCCTCCACATTTTCAGGTTTGACATTCACGGATTTGATTATTTGTGAGTTTCTCTAACCCCTGCCTTCCCACCTCAGGTGCTTCTTTTTTGGGGGAACCTTCCCTCTCGGTGGCTCCAATCAGGCCACATAGCCCTTTAAAAACCCACCTCTGGTCCTCTTCTTCCTCTACCAGTCTCTGCCTGGCCAGCTAAGGATGGCTCTCTGCCCAAATTATCAGCACCACAAAGCCTGTACCCACGCCCCACACGCACCCAAGGAAGGAGATGGGCAAATGAGAGGACGTACCGGACCACCATGCCAACCACCTCCTTTCCCTGACCTGGTTTAGACCCTGGATGCCCACTTTCCCCAACCGTGCCTCAGCCCCCTTCCCATAGACGCATAAATTTTGTTATTTGAAAATTTTTCACTTTTGCAAGGGTCCTGTGTCCCTAACCCTAGCGAATGCGGAGGGCCAAGTGTACTAGGTGCTGTAAACTATGTTTCAGGAGAAGAAACTAGCAAAACCGCCCCTGAGTATTCCTTGCCTAAGAAAACCATATGAAATTAATGAGGTCACTGTCAGTCAGCGGTGAGTTGAATACACATACACACACATACAGGGGAAACTGTGCTTCTTTCAGCTAAAAAAGAATTGTATGAGCTTGTTTCCCACACTCTAAACAAGGCATATTTAGTGATCTAAAGCACCAAGTAATAATGGTTAAAAAAGCAAGCCAGCCAAGAGGGAGTCCAGCAGTAAGACAAACTGAGGAGGAAAAAGATCCAATAGATGCATGAAAGCAAAGGGGGGACAAGGAAGAAAAAAATAGAGAGGAATACAGTGGGAATCGCAGGAAGCTGAGGAAGAGGAATCCAGCATTGGAGTGCCAGGTGGGTGAAAATACCGGGTTTGGGGAGGAAGAAACAAAAGCAAAGGTGTGCATGTACATGTGGCTGCCGCCTTGTTCATCCACCACAGCTACAAAAGCCAGCAGTGGGGGCACTGGTCTCACCTCAGGAAGAAAGGAAAACTGAAGAGCACAGAACCACATTCTGTTGTTGTCACTGTGTGCCTTCAAGACATTTCTGAGTTATGATGACCCAAAGGTGACCCTATTACAGGGTTTTCTGGGGCTGAGAGTGTGCCCAGGGTCACCCAGTGGGTTTCATTGTCACTTGATACTGCTACCTCATAATCAGAGCCATTCACATCTGTTTTGCCATATTTCTAAGCAGCACACTTCTGCCACATAGAGCAATGGTTAATATTTTACTGGATGTGGAGACCCAGCTGTAACAGCTATTGAAGCTGGGTTTATTCTTTTAGAGGACAGATTTTACAGTGGATGTAAACTATTAAGTGAGGAGCTCTTTACTCACTTATATTCCTCTACAGTTCTACTGCTGTTAAAGTTGGAACTCCTGGTCAATAAAGAATGATGGTCAGAATCAGTTATTTATACAAAATAAGTGCTGAAACTCTTGTATTTCAAGAGCCACATTGTCTTCAAGATAACTGGTAGCGATAGAAGTGTGTACACATGCTGATAAAGGTAAGTGGAGCTAAAGCCAGAGTTTAGAGTGGCTGAAGTCATAATCCCACCCTTTCTCTCTTAATCTGTCACTTTTTTCTCTTCCCCCCCTCTTCATCCTCACCTCACCTTCATCCTCATCCTCATGCTGCTGAGTAAAGGACATATCACGAACTGAACCAATCATATGCAGAGGGCTGTCGGTTGCTAGATTATGATGTAAAAGAAAGATGCAGAGTGACTTGAACATTGTCTTTATCTTTTTTTTAATTAGGTGCAAGATACAACATGTTTAAGGAGTCTGGAAAAACACCAACCTGGATAACTACAATCATGGCCTAAACACTCTAAATCTGATCTTGGAAGCTAAGAAGGGTCAGTCATGGTTAGTACTTGTAGGAGAGACTGGCAACAGATACCACCTCCAACCTCCAAATCCTCTTCTGGTTGTTGTCGTTCTGTGTTTTCAAATTGTTTTTGACTTACGGTGAACCTAAGGTAAACCTCTCACCAAATTTTCTGGGGCTGAGAGTGTGTGACACTCCTAAGATCACAAGCAGGTTTCCATGGCTGGGCAGGGATTTGAACTCTGGTCTCCAGTGTTGTAACTCAACACTCAAACCGCCATACCATACCAGCTCTCCTCCAAATCTTAGTAAACCTAAATATGTATTCTTATAAATCATTACAGGTATAAATCTTTGATGTACTGACTGATGGATTCTGTATTATTCATGTCTAAAATGTACTTTTCCGGAGGGATGCTTGACCAAGTTGTGGCTTAAGTCCAGCATTTCCACAAGTAGCATAAACAATAAAGGCTTCCAAATTTCTTCAAATACATATTCTTTGATTTTTCCTCTTGCTAAACTTTGTATGTGAGCTTTTCTGATAGTGCCACTGACCACTCTCTACCTAATCAACTTTATACATAAAGACCGTCTAACATTTGCCACAATTCCACTATTTCTAATCTTGCAGAGCTTAACAAAAGCGCCATTAGATCTCTGTTTGGCAGCCTTTTGTTTTCATTTTCAAGTATGGATATTAACAATAAAGCTCTTCCACAATGTAATGTTTGTTCAACATCTGCATATCCAATGTATTGTTTTTTTTCTCAGAAAGCAACAAAGTTGGAGCAAGGTATTCCTATATGCCACAATTTCCTATTTTACCACAATCTTTCCAGCATAACTTTCACACATCCTTATTAATATTTGTCTAGTTTAAGTGGTCAGGAATACAATTTATGAATAATTTTTACACGTTTTCTTTAGCCAAGGTAGATACAAGATACTATTGTCCAAATGGTACTACTCTTTTCCCCTGCCTACATCTGATTACTATACAGATCTCATCCTTTGGATTTTCTAAACTTCTCTTAAATCTTGCCCAATTGCTTTATTCACACAATTGCTACATTTCAAATACATTTAGAGCTGAGGGAAGCATTCTGCTGTATTTAATTTAGCAAAGAAAGAATTTGTTTGCATTAATTGTAACCAGGTGGGGTCTACTGGTTCAAGTTCTCTTTAAGTGAAACTAGCTGTATAGGTTTACCATTTACAAATAAATCCTTTGCTCTGAACATTCCTTTACCTCTCCATCCCTTATACTAATTACATTTATCTTCTTGTTTAAATAGAAGGTATTCTAAAAATGCACAGAAAGTTTAAAGTGTTGGTGCTAGGACCTTTTTCTTTGCACATTTAGTCACCTGGGTCAAGTGAGACGTGTCATAGTACAGCACTGTGGTAGGCATAGCAAAGCCCCCTCAAAATGTGTGACTGCCGTTGGCATTGTTAATATATCACAGAGATTTTTTTCCTGTTGTAAATTTCTTCAGCATTTATTTCCATTTTTGAAGTTTTGTTTTCAGTACTGATAGTGGAATAGACTGAAACAAATAAAATTTATGATAATGTATGGGTGTTTTTTCTGGCAGGCCTACTCAACAGAGAAAGTGTAGTGGAACTGAGATAGAGACCCACGGTTTTAGAAAAAAGATTTATTGTGCACAATGTCTCAGTGAGATAATTCTCAAAAGTCTGAGCCCCGCCTCTTTACATCCAAAACAATTTATACATCTCCAGTGCAAATTCATCACGTGTCCAAGAAAGGAAACTGACACAAACAACAGTTCTCATCATTTTCTGTGTAACCTTACTAATGTTGCAAAGCATGGCAAGGCCATAGCGAGGCACATTTCATCCTCCCTAACATTCTATTTCACAGTGTCCTATTGTTCTTCTCAAACACAGAGTCACTTCAATTGCAGGGAAAATTAACTGCTTTTCTCAACTGCTTTTCCCTCACACCCAGAGGTCATCTGGGCTGACCCGAAACTGTCTCCACCACATTCCCCCCTTTATGTTAAATTCAAAACTTTGCAATTTCAAGCATGTACTATTTCCTATTTCGTTATAGCACAAGTGATACATAGCAGCAGAATACATAGCAGCATTAGGATTCACTGACACACATTACACGCTGTTCCCAATAACGGAGGGGGTCTGATTTGTGGGTAGAGAGGTTAGCTTCCTGGTGTAACCCCAGCAGAAATCTAGCCCCAATCTTCTATTCCTCAGCAGTTGCTGGGTCTGATGTACAACGCCTGGCAGCCTCCGGAGTGTCAGGTGTACTATCAGCCCAGAATTTTCTGACCCCCCTTTTCTGCAACCACCAGTTAGGCATACACAATAGCTTTGACTTGAGCATTACAGATTAGGAAACACTTTAACATGTAGAGTAAAGACAGGCAGATTTAGGAAAGCCATTACGTTAGTGCAAAGTATTCTGCATACAGTGCTTTTACCCATACTTACTTAGGGAACCCAATAATCATGTCCACATGCCTGCAGACCACTAGAATGTTCTTCTAATATTGTATACTTCAAAATGCATTTTCCCTTTTTTGCCTTCAACTCATTTACATAATGACAACAGGTTGTATTTTACCAAAATACTGAGTACCCTTCACAACTG
>CAOKZL010004701.1:0-19995 GCA_948472985.1 Iguana delicatissima | reverse complement strand
TCAATTTCTTAGCATCCTTCAATTCAAGGACCGTTTTTCTTTCTTTCCTTTTTTTAAGTCTATAGGCTAACCATTTTCCAATCTTACTTGTTTGTTCAAATTGGGTTAGTTTCATATATTTCAGTTTTTTCTCAATCTCTGCTGTTGCAAGTATAGCCATTTCTTTCCATATCTTCTTAACCTCCTGCTGTAATAAATTTTGCGAAGGATTTTTCTTAAGTTCTTTTTCTTGTAGTCTAAACAACAAAATCTGGTAGTTTTCTCTCTCTTTTTTTTTTAATCTGTCATTGTTGACTAACGCCTTAGAAGCATCCCAGACAGTTTTCATCTTTATTTCTTGATGTATATTTTCTTTAAAATAGAAATTTAAAGCTTCTTTCACCTTTTTGACAATTTATTCATCATTTAACAGTCCATCGTTCAATCTCCAGTGAAATTCTTTAACTTTATCCTTCATTTGTAGCAGTACCGGGTGATGATCTGAGATTACTTTCAGTAATATTTCCGCCTTTTGGACTTCTGTTAATAAATGTTGGGATATTAAAATCATATCAATTTGGGACCATGGTTGATGAACTTCTGAGAAGAAAGTGAAGTCTTTTGACATCAGAATGAATATGTCTCCATATGTCCATTACTGTCAATTCTTCACACACATCAAAAAAACTTATTGGCAATTTCCCTTTTGTTAATTGTCCTTTTATTTTAGAAATTGATTTATCTGATTTTACATCTTGGACTCCATTCCAGTCTCCCAAAAGAATCCAATCCTCATACTCATAATTAGAGAGTCTTTCCCTTAATCCTTTATAGAATTCTGCTTTATTTTCATTTGGTGCATAGACTCCAAATATTATTGTTTTCTTCCCATTTTTAAAGATTTCCACACCTAACAATCTTCCTTCCTCATCTTTAAAAATTTCTTTAGCTTTTATTGCTTTATCAACATATATTGCCATTCCCCTTTCTTCTTTAAGTATGAGGACATAAAACATTTTCCTAATTTCGAGTTATACAAATATTTTTCATGGAGCAGCTTGATATGGGTTTCGTGTAATACCGTGATTTGTGGTCTAAGTCTTTCCAAATGATGAAATACTTGTCTCCTCTTTGCCTGTGAATTGATTCCATGTCATCGGCCAGGTATCTCTTATGTTGATGAATTGAGGGCATGCCATCACTTTTTCTGTTGTTGAACTTTTACAATATGTAGATGGACTTAGATCTGAACAAGCAAGGCAGCTTTAATTATGTATCTTGCCAATTCAGACCAAGAATCCGTCCAAGCTTACCTTTGTTTGATTTCAGGACAGGCTATTCAGGATGCGAGGTGGCATCTGCCTTTTTAAAGAGGAAGGGAAAATAGGTTGTAGCTCTTAGCTATTGTACAACCTTTTAGAATATATTTGCTACTACAAAATCTTGTGGAATGGAGTCTCATGGTGTTCCTCAATAGCTCTCTGAGGCTGTTTGACACCTCTTCAGTTACTGATGGGATGGCAAGTATTTCATCACATACATTCTGAAAGATGTCATCTTCTTGTGGAAGCCTTTCCACCAAGAAAGTAGCTTAGGCCCTTCCTCTCTGAAACTGGAAGACACAGTGGAAAGGTTGGAATGCTTTCCAAACTGGTCCAGTGTATATACATTCCAGTGAGATGTAGTGGTTTAACTGTTGGGCTGTGACTCTGGAGACCAGAGTTTGAATCCATGCTGAACTATGGAAAACCACTGGATAAGCTTGGGCAAATCACACTCTCTAAGCCTCAGAGGCAATCTGCTTCTGAACACACCGAGAAAACTCCATGGTAGGTTTGCTTTAAGGTCACCATAAACTGAAAACAGCTTGAAGGCACACAAGAACAACAGAGTTCCAGTGAGTATAAGGGAGAAGCATGTGTGCAGAAGACTGCCGCCTCTATCTTATAATATGCACAATATCTCCTTGAGAAAATACTGTTTCAAAATGTATAGTGTGTTGATAATAAGTACCAGCACATCTAAATTCTTTAAAATAGGTGGTTCTAAGTATATCATATTCCATGTGCAATATTATTTTCATTTGTAAGTTTGATAAGGGTCTGACTCTCTTTTGCTTTTATTTTTATTTATTATTTTACTTTGTTATTTACAGTATTTGCTGGCGTATAAGACTCACCTTTTTCTCCTGAAAAATACTGTTTGAAAATGGAGTATGCCTTATACGCCAGCAAATAGTATTTAACAGTGTATAAATGGGTTGCATCTTATACACTGGCAAATATGGTATTTTGCTTTGTTGGTGTACTTGATAGTTTTACTTTTTAAAATGATTTTTTTAAAAAAACTAAAGTGCCATAACACAGCACTCAATTCTATTATTTCTAGAATTTTCCTGAAGTGATCAAATCCAACAACATTTGAAGAAACAGATTCAGTTTATTTTTCCAAGATGGTGGTTTTTACCTGTAATGCATGTGGAGAAGCAGTGAAGAAGGTACAGGTTGAAAAACATGTAAATATATGTCGGAACTGTCAGTGCCTCTCTTGTATGGACTGTGGCAAAGATTTCTGGTAGGTAGAATTTATTCCAATATTGATTAGAGAAAGTTTATTTGCAGCAAAGCTGTTCAAAGCTATTCAGACAAAGCCCATTTTTGCTATTAGTGTATATAATGGCTCTGATGAGACAGAGAGATTCAGAACTGGAAGTTTGGAGGTGGTTTGTCAGAAAATTATCTTTTTCTGAAATGATCACTTTAGATATTCTGAAGTTTATCCACCAAATTTTAAAAAGTTAAACAAAAAATAAATATAAAAGTTCTGTGTGGATGTTGAAGTTTACTTATTTTTTTAGGTATTTCTATATTACCTCTCAGCCCACAAG
Source organism: Iguana delicatissima (assembly GCA_948472985.1). NCBI lineage: Eukaryota > Metazoa > Chordata > Lepidosauria > Squamata > Iguanidae > Iguana > Iguana delicatissima. The sequence continues at coordinate 17,129 of CAOKZL010004701.1, read as the reverse complement.
GGTTCCTAAGGTGATGAACAAATAAAAGCAATTAAAACAGTGCAAAGATAAAGCATTTTAAAACACATGAAATTACTCTTTACAAACTTTTAAAAGCAGTTTAAAAACAATCCTGAAATGCAATCTTAAGACAGTTAAAACAGAACAATTTCAAATGATAAAAACAGCACTGTTTAGGAATAGCCCTGTTTTGGCTGCCTGCCGAAAGTTCTTGTGGTATTATTGCAAACCTTTCACATTTTGGAATAAACTATCATGTATGTTTGTAATTATGATTTTGTTCAAATTAAAATCTGTAAAAGTAAAATCTATTATAGATTCCACCGTGTGGAAATAGAACTCAAGAGAGTTAGATAGATGGTGTGGTCTCATTCTCTGGATGTCTTGAACAAGAGGCTAGACTGCTACCTGCTGGAGATGAGGATCCTGCACTGAACAGGGGGTTGGACCTGAGGGTCTGGAGGTCTTCTTCTAGCTCCATGATTCTGTGCTTCTGTGATCCTTAACCAAAAACTGCTAAGATGAAAAGGCTGTTAGATGATGATATAGATCTTCATGCTAAAGAAGCATTTGCTTCAGATACAAGTTTTCTCAAGGGAGTAGCTCCCTTTAAACTTAATGAAGAAATTTTGTAGGAATTAGAATATTCCTGTTTACATAGTATATGAATAGTATTGAATATTTTGCAGTTATGTAGTCATGTGTAACTGAAATCTGTGCAGAGTTGTACATTGTGCATTTAATTCAGTTTAAATTAATGGGTTAAGCATACTTAATCCTACACTATGTGTGGTTTTAATGCAAACTTGTGGTGCTGGATATGCATCTTTGGAACCACAGGATGAATCAGAAGTGCTGTTCTGTGGATGCTACAGCCTTTGAGGGGAAGCCTTGATCGAGTTACACCTCCAGCTTCCAAGTGGCTTCTTTCCCAAAGCTTTTAATTATTGAAAGTTTTTTTTAAAATACATATGAACAAAACGAAAAAAGAAACAAGAAGAAGAAATTGCAACAATAAGCAAATAAAAAAAGACACAAAAATATTGACAAAAAAGAATATTAAATGCTGCTTACTAAGGGCTAACAACAAACAATGAGTCTTTAAAAAAGATGGTTTAAGCTTTCCTTAAGGCAGATTTTAGATAAACCTGTATTGGAGAAGCATCTCTGATGACAAATATTATTCAAAAGCTTCAGCTGCTGCTCACCCAAAAATACTGATTATTGAACCTTACAGTTAGTATGTTGTACTCTTCTTCTTGCAAAAAGCATATTAAAGGTTCCTGTTTTTCACAGAAGTCACTATTTTTTTTCTTTTACCAGGCTTGTCAGTTTATCCATTTCAGCTAAGTCTTAACAATTATATCAAGCAATCTTCTTTTTTGGTTGGAGTCTCTATATTCTTCCATTTCTGTATGTATTGTTGTTGTGCTGCGATGGTCACATGTCCACTACTTGTGGTAAAAAGATCAATTTGTTGCTCACATTTCCAACATCTATTGGAAACCTCTTTGTGCGTTTTGTCCAATTTGCCTGGTGTCAAGTACCAACTCCATCAGTACATCATCTTACAAAAGTTCACTTTGAGATCATAACATAATATAGAGCCCTCATAAAGTTTTAAGTCTTATAAACCTGGTTTCAAGCATCATAAAAAGAGGGGAAGATATGATGGGTCCATGGCGATGAGTTGGAAACAGAGAGGATGTAGGCGTGCTGGATGTTTGTCGCTTCCACAAAACATAAAGTTAGATACTTCCAGAAGCCAACACTTTTCCCTCAAATTGTTTGCAGGGTAGTGTTGGAGTGGGGCGGGGTTAAAAGTAATTCTTTAAAAAATATTATCAAAGGGAAAACAAAGCTGGAAAATAGCTCTGCTTATACATTGCTATTCTGAAAGTGCTTGGCAGGGTTTTACCCTGAACAAAGTCACCAAGAACTGCATTTATCAATCTTCTTCCCCATAAGATTCCATCTTAAGCCTCTTAATATCACTGTGAGGCAGACTGGGCTATTTCTGTGATTGCCTAATAAATGTCATGGTTGAGCAGTAACTTGAATCTGGCATCTTTTTTGTGAAACCACTGTGGATGTCAAAAAGGATGATCAAGACTGACCCACTGTTATGTGTTCTCATCCCTTAGAAGTAGATCTGATGGTTCGCATCTAGAAATTTCTCAGTTTCAGAGTATTGGGAAGATCCATGAAGTCCTGAGATTTTAGAGAGCTGGTGCTAGTTGGAATTTGAGTTTAGATAGTGTTTTGTGGGGTGGGGTGGGGTGGGAACATGTAAAAAAAGACTTTTCTAAGAAATCCATAGCTGAAAGAATCCTTGATCCTGGCTAAATGTGCTAAAAGTTCTTCCATAATAGTTGTTTAACATGCATTATTCTTAATATCTAAGGGGTGATGATTATAAATGCCATGTGAAGTGCATGAGTGAAGACCAAAAGTATGGTGGCAAGGGTTTCGAAGCCAAAACCCACAAAGGAGATGTCAAACAACAGGAATGGATTCAGGTAAAGAATACAAATACATAGCAACAAACACATTCAATTTTAGGAAAGCTCATGTAATGAGTGTCAGGCTTTCTAAAGTGGTCTCTGAGGCAGATTAAAATAGTACGAGAGTACACTACAAAATGTATTTTAAATCACTGAAGAACACTAATGCCGCAAACAATTTTTTAATTACAGCTACCAAAACTTTAGGAGAAATAAACACCTAGGGCCAGTATCAGGGGTGTGTGTGTGTGTGTGTGTGTTAAGGAGGATATTTTATAATTGATAGAGTTCTAACCTTTGAAAATGCCTCTTAGCTGTGAACCTAATTCTTAAGATGGAGTTCAATATCATCCAAAACAGACTTAATCCTGTCTTGAATAGCTGTGCTGCTTACCAGTAATGCCTTAACCTCTCAGTATTTGTTTATTAGCCTTTGTAGAGTGTATTACTGATTTTGAGTTGCCTATTAAGCATACTCAACCTGGGGTCAGAAGATGAGAGAGAAACAATTCTTCATTCTCTATTCTGGAAAAACTGTACTTAAAGGTTTCATGTGGACCATGCAGGAGAACTTGTGGCTTTCCAGGCATTGCACAGTGCAGTTCCTATTAGACGTAATCAGCATAGGTAATGGGAAAGCATGGTGGAAGTTGTAGACTGGCAACATCTAGAGGGCCACAGCCTGAAGTAGCAGTTAAAATATATGAATCCTATAGCACCCCTTTGCTTAAAAGCTGTCAGACAGTATGAACATGCAGAATTTTCTTCAACTTATATAATCTAGCTAAAAGAGGTATTTTATTTGTAAAGATTTTACTTATAAATCATCTTTTATAGCCAAATGTAAAATTTTGTCTCAGTACTATTATTTACAATGGTCATAAACACTGTAGAGGCAATTACAATTAAACTGGGCTTTTTAGTTAGATTGGCTTGACCATTAACGACTTTGCTGCCTTGCCAATTTCCCTGTACACCATGAGCCGAGGAAATGAAACTGTGTTAAATTGTAACCTTTCACGCAACTTATTTCAGTGTCTAAAATTTGCAATTTAAATATGTTGTGTTTCTGATGTAATCATATCCATTTTCCCTTTGCAGAAGATTCATGAAACAATCAAGAAAACAGGAATTAACCCCAAAGTTCGAGAAATTTTAGAACAGATGTATGCCTATGACAATATTCCAAGAAAAAAACAAAAGTTTCAGGTATGTTGTTAGGGATAATAAGACTGCTTAGGTTATAGTCTTATACACCTTGAAATAACTATTGATGAAAGTTAAGTAAGAAGGTGCAAAAGCAAAGTTACAAAAGAAAGTTAAGAACACAGAAATAATGACCACAGATGATTTTATATAACTTTAAAATAAGTAGTGAAGGAATCAAGATAGTAAGCTCAGTTATCAGTCAAAATGGAGATTCTAATCAAGAAATCAGAAGGAGACTAAGAATGGTAAAGGCAACTGTGAAGGAATTAGAAAAGACCCTCAAGTGAGAAGATACAACATTAAATTCTATAATCATGAACCATCCATGCCAGAATAGTTCTGATTTCTATACATAAAAGTGGAAACTGGGCAACAAAAGAAAGCTGACAGAAGAAAATTAACTTAATTGAAATGTGTTGCTAGAGGAGAATTTTATGGATACCATGGACTGCCAAACAGACAAATACATTGGTCCAATAGCAAACTAAGACTGAATTTTACCTAAAAGCCAAAATGACTAAATTGAGCTATCATACTTTGGCATTACTGATTGGAAACAATGATAATGCTGGGAAAGTGGGAAGGCCACATTACGGGTGAATAAATTTAGTCAAGAAAGCCACGTCCCTGAGTTTGCATGGCCTAAGCAGGGCTGTTGATGGCAGACTGTGTCAGAGGTGTCATGTTTGTAGGATCGCTATAGGTCAAACCTGACTTGATTAGCACATAACAGCAAAATAAATATAAATCCCTTGGCAACTTGTGATCTCTCCTGCCTAATCATGTGTTCTTTCAGTGCATAGGGCAAAAATGTAAGGGACAGAGATGGCATCATCTCTGCCAGCTGTGCACCATGTTTGTGTATCTGCAGAGGTGTGGTCCCTTGCCCGTATAAAACCATCCCTTTATAGGTGAATGCATTCAGTTCTCCTTCCCAGATATATGATAGTTGTTTGATGTGCATCTACAGTAGTCAGATTTTAAGACATGAGAAAAGTTATATTGCAGATTTACAACTCAGCCTCTGGTAACTGCTGCCAGATTCTTAAAAAGGAATACAAATACAGGTGGATGCAGCCTTCTGGTGAATGGAGTGCTCCAGGGAAGATTGATTTTGTTGGAAGTGGGCCCTGTATCTTAGAGATAAAAGAGAAATTCTGCTGTTTTCTACTTAAACAGAACTGGATGGCCAACAGTTTGAAAATACACAGCACCACTCTGCAGGATCAGGTGTGGGATATTTTTTGGAAGCTGCCAGAAAGGTAGGGAAATGAGACGTTGTTGACGTGCTTTACAGCCAAAGATCCACAAATAGCGGCTGAGTTGTCATTAGACATTATTTTCTGGTTCCCTGCTTTAAAATGTATTGATAGCCTGCCTTAATATTTGTGTGGATAAGGGTTACACGTTTAAAATGGGTTGCTAATTGTTGTTAAGTGTTTAATAAATAGACAGATTCAGTTTCATGTGAAGAGTAAACCAATCTTGTTTGCTGAAAAACTGCATTAGAGACACTTGTGTATTTGCTTTATATGAGTTGTATTGTTGCTTAGTTTATGGGCCATATGAATATATTTAAGAGCTTTTGAACTGAAGATGAACATTGAAAGTTATGAGAGAGAATGTCTGCCAAAATGTCAGGTGGAGCTGCCTGCTAAACAGAAAGGAGGTAACCTAAAAAAAGAGCAACAAAGCCCCATGCAAGTAATGTGTTATGCTGTCTAAACATTTTTTCACTTTGCCAGTAGTGATCATTTGCCGTAGTTTTTAAATAGTGTCTTCTTTTCAGGTTGGAAAACAAAAACATTTCATTTAACACTGCAATATTTTTGTTTTATCTTTTTTTCCATTCTCAACAGCTCACATTCCTCCTCCAACCATAATTTATTATTTATTTTTTCCTGTGCAGCCTTATTCTATACTTGCTTATTTAGGGATGAGAACCAGTTCTAGGGACTTACTCTCAGTAGAGTCATTCTGCAGCCAGACCCATGTCATGCTTGAAGTGAACACTGAATTTCACATATCCCAGGAGTTAGTCCTTCTACCTGAAGCCATCCAACCCTACGGAGCTGGGATGGCAAATGCTATATATATCAAAAGCACAGCTACCTTTAGGAACACAGGCAGTTACTGTATCAGTTCACTCTTCTCTTTTTTTAAAACATTTTTTGTTATAAAGAAGAAAGAATAATACATAACAGAATAAAACACAACAAAATAAAGCAAAAACACCAAGTGAACAGCATAAATGTGAAAAAGAGAAAAATCACAACACAAATAGCTTACATTACTATTTCTGTCCAGATCTATTATCATCGTATACTTATTCAACATATTATATATCATATTAATTATATATTTTTATTTCATGTATCTAAATCTCATTCTCCTTGTACTTAATATTGCTATAATAATTTCATTCTTAAATCTGTTCTTTTCAACTATATTCAACCTATTGCTAATACTGTATATGGGCCTTTTATTAACCATAAGCTCTAACCCTGAATGTGAACCTGTTCCCAGAGCCAATTATATTTTAGCTTACTCTGCTTTCCAAAATTGTAATTCTTCACGTGGAGGTGTAATACTTCCCTCTTTTGGTAAAGCCTTTTCCACAAATATTTTCCATATTGCTTCAAAGTCATTCCTTTTCCTTATCTCTTTTTTAACATTAATTTCACATGTTAACTTATCATTGATCGCAATTTTCCACACTTCTTTATGCCAATCCTTTATTTGAAAATCTTCTTGAATTTTCCATTTTCTCGATATAATTAGCCTTGCTGCAGTTAATAAATTTGTAATTAACTCCTTCATCGTCTGAGTACAATTAACCTTGTCAAATATAGATAATAGCGCTATACTCGAACATATTTGTAAACCAATTCCTGTAATCTCATTTTATCTCTTTAAACACCGTTTGCCAAAATTTCTGTACCTTTTCACAATTGCACCACATATGGATATATGTACCAATCTCTTGACAACCCCTCCAACATAACCTTGAATGATTTTTGTCTATGTGGTTTTAACCTTACTGGTATTAGGTACCATCTCCAAACCAATTTATAATAATTCTCTTTTATCCTTGTGGATAATTTTTTTAAATGATGCTGATTCCAGATTTTCCCCCAGTCTTGAATATCTATTTTTTGTACTAATTCTTCCTCCCATATTTTTCTAAGGTATTCATCTTCGTCTTTTGACAATATTTTGTATATTTCTCCTGTGGTACCCTTCAATATTTCATTTTCTTCCGTATCATCTCTTTGCTTAATCATTTGTTCAAATCTAGTGTATTCTCTAAAATGTTTGTTATTGCTTTTCCAATTCCTTGTCCACTGCTCCAGCTGAATATAAGTCAACCATGACATCTTAGTAACCTGCAATCTCTCCTTTATTCTGTCTTTATTCATCATTATATTCATCCATTCTTTTAACTTAGATATTCCTTGCTTTTTTAATTCCTTCTCTAATTCATCCCTCAAATTTATTGGGAACTTTTCCATCATCACTACTGGAGTTAATGGTGAGGTAACCAGCATTAATTTTTCCTTGTTTTTCTTCCATATTTTTTATACCGTATTTTCCGGTGTATAAGACGACTTTTTAACCCAGGAAAATCTTCTCAAAAGTCGGGGGTCGTCTTATACGCTGGGGGTCATCTTATAGGGCGGGTGCTTCCGAGCCGGACTGGAGAATCTGTGGTCGCCGCATACGGTGGGGGGAGCTCAAAAACGGCTACGGCCACATCCCTGCCGTATGCGGCGACTGTATGAAAGCAGCAAGAGTGGCACTGCACACTTACCTGAAGATGCTGGGGGGGGAGCGGCGGCGTTTTGGGAGAGGCTTGTTGTGCTAGCCGCTCTTCCCCCTTGCGCAAGCGCCGGTTGCGCTGCCTCCCCGCTTCCGCCCCCAGCTCCGCCTACAGCTCCCAGGCCAGGGAGTGCTGCGGAAGCTGGGGGCGCGATCGGAGGCGGGGGGAAGCGGCGGCGTTTTGGGAGAGGCTTGTTGCGCTAGCTGTTCTTCCCCTCGCGCGAGCACTGGTCGCACTGCCTCCCCGCTTCCGCCCCCAGCTCCCAGGCCAGGGAGCACTGCGGAAGCTGGGGGCATGATACGGATACACCAGTGCTGCAGCCACCATGCACGGGAGGGAGGGAGGGAGGGCGGGCGGAGGCGGAGAAGAGTCTGGCCAAGTTGGCAGAAGGAGAGAAAGAAGGGCTTCCCTCTAGGCCAGCGGGGTGTGTGGGGGGCGAGGGCCGGCACCGGCCTCCCCTGCCCTCCTCCCCTCCGGGCACCTGCCCCCCAGACCCCTCAGCCACAAAGAGCCGGGCGCGGGGTGCTGCCCCCTTTCCTCTCCTCCTCTGCTTACCCTGGTGGAAGCAGCTGCGGTGGCTCGGGCAAACATTTTGTTTCCTTCTCAGCCCCGACGGAGGCAGAGGAGGCCAACAAGGGGAAAGCGGGCGAGATACACATGTACATATTTTTTAAATAGAATTAAAATTACCATATTTTGAAATCAAATCTGATTTTTTTAAATTTTTATTTGGTGTGCGTTGGAAGAGGGGTAGTCTTATACGGCGAGTATATCCCAAACTCTATATTTTAACTGGAAAAGTTGGGAGTCTTATACGCCCAGTCGTTTTGTACGCCGGAAAATACGGTTTATTCTTTAAAGGGGGATTTTTATTTTTCCTATTTCTCTCTTGACCGGATTCCAAAAAAAAAAAAAGATATTCTCCAGTCTCCTCTCAATTTCTATCGTTTCCATCTCTAACCTTTCTAAATCCCCTTTTCGTGAGACTCCATTTATAATATATCTCAGTTGATTTGCATTATAATACTATTTTAAATTTGGGAAGCCCAATCCACCTTCTTTTTGGGATCTGTACCAACATTTCTTATTAATCCTATCTTTCTTATCACCATTACAGAAATTATTCAATAATAACTGCCAGTTTTTCAATTCTATTTCTGATACTTTTATTGGTAATACCCTAAATAAAAAATTAATCTTAGGTAACATTTTCATTTTTACTAATGCAATTCTTCCAAACTATGATAACTTAATATTTTTATATTCCTCTAATTTCTGTTTCACTTCTTGTCTTAATTTATTATAATTTTTCCCTCTAATCTTTGTAAATTTTTTGTAATGTCTATTCCTAAATATTTAATTATTTCTTTTATTTTAATATCTATTTTTCTTTCCTTTAAAAAGTCTTGCTCTTCTGTCTTAGTATAGTTAAACAACATGAGCTCCAATTTTGCCTAGTTTCCCCAAATTCTTCTAAATGTTCATTTACTCTGTCCGTTTTCTTCATCAGGTCTTGTATTGTCAACAGAATGTCATCAGCAAATAAACTCACTTTATTCTTTTCCTTGGTCCCAATTCTTTCCAAATTTTCATCACTTCTAATAACATTTGCCAACATTTCTATAACTGCAGACAAAATCAGAGATAAAGGACAACCTTGTCTTGTACCTTTAGCTATTTGAATTTGTTTTGTTAATCCATCATTCACCATTACCACAGCTGTATTATGTGAATATAACTGATTTATCAGTCCTCTAAATTTTTCACCCAATCCCAATATTTTTAAAGTTATTTTTAAAGCTGGCCATTCCACACAGTCAAAGGATTTGTATACATCCAATGCTGTTATCCCTTCTTTTTGTTTATTCCTTTTAATTATATTTATTTTATTTAATACTCTACCAATTAAATTTGACGTTGTCTTCTTTGCACAAAACCACATTGATCTTTTTGAAAGTATTTATAAATAAACTTATTCATCCTTTTTGCCATTATTGCTGTCACTATCTTAGCATCTTGATTTATTAATGATATAGGTCTATATCACCCTGGATCTGTCAAATCTTTATCTGGTTTCGGAATCAATATTATTAAAGACTGTTTCCATGATGATGGGATCCTATCTCCATTTATTATTTTATTATATAATGCTTTCATCTTAGGTATTAATTTCTTTTTAAATGTTTTATAATATTCTGGTCCCAACCCATCCATTCCTGGTAATTTCTCTCCTTTTAAATTATGTATGACTTCTTCTATTTTGTTTTCCGAGATCAGTTGTTCCATCAGTCCCTTATCCTCCTCCGTTATCTTTGTTTTCCAATTTTTTTCAATATATTCCTCAATATTCTTCACTGATATTTTCCCCTGCTGAGTATAATTCTTGATAAAATTCTTCAAATATTTTTATGTTATTTTTCATTATCCTACATAACTTACCTGTTTTATCTTTAATTACTCCAAACAAATTTTTACCGTTTTAGACTGTACAGATCTGGCCAGCATTTTCGAATTCTTATTGCTGTATTAAAAAAAATCCCTCCTCAAATATATCAAATTCCTCTGAACTGAACCTCATCAATTTCTATTTTCTCTAATTCATTTCTTTTTGCTTGTAATTTTATATAATTTTTTTTACTTCTATCCATTATATATTCTCTAAGTTTTTTATTTCCATTTCCATTTCTAATTTTAATTTCTTTTCTCCTTGTCTTTTTTTAAATTATATGATTCCTTAATACAGAGCCCACTTACAACTGCTTTCATCACGTCCCATAATACTGCTTGAGAAACCTCCCTATTATTAATATCCCAAATCTCTTGCCATTCCTTCTCAGTCTTACTCACTATATCCTTATAATTAAGTATTCTAGTGTCTAGCCTCCATCTTTTTGCTTTTTTGTAATCCTTCTTAATTGCCATATCCATATTTACCAAAGCATGGTCTGTGACTTTTATCACTCCTATCTCTGTGTTTAATAACTTCACAACTATCTTCTTTGAAACAAAAATGAAATCTATCCTAGAATAGTTTTTATGAACAGATGAGTAATAAGTATACTTCTTTTCATCTCCCTTTATCAACCTCCAAACATCTTTTAACTCATATCTGTTCATCCCTTAATTTAGAGCTGTAATATTATTCAGTCTATCTCTTATTGTCGGATCAGATTTATCTTTCCACTTATCCATAACCATATTAAAATCTCCTATCCTCCAACTCCTTAAATATTTTATCATAAAATTCTTTTTGTTTTTCATTTAGAGCATGTGCATTAACCAATACATACATTTCTTCCTCCATTTTCTGTTGTATAATTATAAATCTACCCTTTTCATCTTTTTTAACTCTTAATACATTACAGTTACATCTTCTAGATATTATAATAGCTACTCCTCTTGCCTTGGAGGTACCATATGCTTTTTCATAAGTAGCAGCCCAGTTCAGTTTAAGTTCATTTGTTCGTTCTTGTGTTTCATGTGTTTCTTGTAAAAAAATTAAATCTGCTTTATCTTTTTTCAACAATGGTTTCCTTCTTATCACAGACCCCAAACCTTTAACATTCAATGTTGTTATCTTCAGCTCATTAGCCATATTACATATTTCAGAAATCCTTCCCTAAATCTTAATTGGCTATTTTGTGTAATGCTCCCAATCCCCCTCCCTCCCGCCCCCTCTCTTCCCTCATCCCCCCACCTCCCCATACTGACATAAACAGCTTTCCCCCTTTCCGTCCCCAAGGTATCGATACCTGAACCCCTCTCATGGCTTTAACAAGCCCTCTGGGGGGTGGGGGCCAAGAGATAGCCACGTTCTCCAGCACAGAAGAGGTTCTTCCTCCACTTGTTTATTATACATATCTCTTGTAATGTAACCCTCTTTCCCCATTAGTTTTGTATTATTTTTTTCTTCCCATTATATACGTGTGTGTACATACACACTTATATGTATATACACACACATATGCACATTTCTTATCAATATCGCTATTCTTTCGTCTTCTCTACATCTCCTTAGATCCTCCAGCTGTGACATTCTGCGTAGATCCTTCAGCTACGCTCATTTTGTCCTTTTCTTCTTGCTGCATTAAATTCAGATCTTTCAGAAGCTCTATTCCTTGCTGGAGGGAATATATCCTGTATTGCTTGCCTGCCCTCTGGAATTTAAAAAAAAATAGGGTACCCTCAACTGTATTTTATTCCAGCTCTTTGCAAAACTGCAGTACAGGGTTTAATTCCTCTTCTCCAATCGTCTCCCAGCAGAGATCATTAAAGATTTCAATCGTAGTGTCACCATATTTTAATGGTCCTGGAAGTTTTCTAATTGCTTTCATCAAAATGTCCTTTTTATTAAAGCTTGATATTCTCATGATTACATCTCTGGGATTGAGGCCTCTCTTTCTTGCTGTTGCTCTGTGAATACACTCCACATCCTGTTCATCCCAGGTAATCTGAGGAAGAATACTTTGCAGCCATTTCAAGATTTCTTCCTTCAAACTTCTTGCAGTTTCATTCGAAATCTCTGGAAAACTGTGAACGCAAATGTTATTTCTGCAGTTCCGATCTTGTAGGTCGATAATTCTCTGTTCCTGCTGATCCAATCTAACTGTAAGTTCCAGTATTGCCTTTTGTTGGGAATTTCGGTTTTCCCGTAGGGTATCGACTTTCTTATCCACTTTTTTAATTTCTTTGATTATCTCCTGTATGGATTCATTATCTCGTGCATTATTTTAGTGCAGTGGTTCTCAACCTGTGGGTCCCCAGATGTTTTTTGGACTTCCGCTCCCAGAAGCCCTGAGCATTGACCATAGTGGCTGGGGCTTCTGGGAGCTGAAGTCCAAAAACATCTGGGGACCCACAGGTTGAGAACCAGTGTTTTAGTGGTTATTGTATTTGTAAGAACTTCATTATTCTGACTCAAAGCCTGTAGAAACCATTGTTTCATGGCTCCATTTCCTGTTTGACTCTCTCTCTTTCTCTTCTGGCTGTTTGCTTGTTTTAGGTCTCGCAGCCGTTTCTAATGCTTTGGTGAATTCTTTTTTATTGTTAGACATGAAACTATCATTTGATGTAGTTTGTTTTAGTCTTTGGAAGGTCTTGTCTGTTGGTTTTTGGGGTTTTTGTCTCTCCCAAACTAAAACAGCCTGTTCAGGTTTTATTTTATGAGCCTTTTGTGTTTTGGACATCCGCCAACTTGCTGAGCTGCAAGCCGGCTGCCAAAATAAAATTACAGCCTATTTTCCTTTTACCAAATCCAGACTTCAATTAAGCTTTAATTAGTCAGTTTTTATTCCTTCCCAAAACCTTCCAGTAGGTAAATTCACAATTAAAAGTTTTACTTTAATGTTCTGAGATTTTTGGAATTCAGCCAGCTTTGTCTGATAGTAAACATCAGTTCACTCTTCTATTAGGGGCAAAAACTTCCAAAATTTAAACTCTCCAGAGAGATCCAAGCTTGTATTGCAATAGTGTATGAGATGCAGTATTTACCAGTACAGTGCTTGACACATTCTACCATAGTAGCTGCAATTTTGACAGTGTTAAGCACAAATATCACCTCTAGACAATACTTGCAGGACAGCCGCAAAGACCTTTGACCATTACTTAGATAATGCCAGTGATACAAAATGCATGCTTATCCAGTTTTCTATCCATTCAGCTAAAAGAGTTGTTCTAAATTGTCATGAATTTAGAATTGGATTTTTCTGACTATTCCAGATGAACCAATGCATATGACTTGGCATAAATGCTACTACTCTGAAATTTGGCCAGTTGGTGTAAATGCTTGTTACTCCTTTTTTTGACTGAGAAGCTTCATTGTAATGAAGTTTAAGACCCATCATCTTCCCAACAGGAGAAAGTTGAAAACTCGTCTACAGACAATAAAGTTATGCCAACACCATCAGAAGTAACAACAGAGAAACCTCCAAAGAAAAAGAGCAAAAAGGAAGGAGGGGAAATGTGAAAAAGAATAAACAATCAAGTTTGCATGTTCAGCAAGAAAGCAAGAAACTTATGAAAAGCAAAAAGTCTAAGAGACATGTAATAGAGGACATGAATACAAAAACTTCCAAAACCAATTATTTGAAGATGACAAAGCAGCAGCAAGCGCTTGTTTCAGCTGACGCTGAATTGAATGGAAACGGCTCTGACATCAAAGAACCAGGAGCCAAAGCAAATGCGAAAAAACGCAAGCGCAACTTCTCAGAAGGTACAGAATTTACTCTTGGTACTTTTCCAGTTATGAAATGCATTTAGCATTTTACAGCCACAGATGCAATTTTAGTAGCTAAATATAAATGAGACTTTTAAAAAGCAGGAATGAGAAGAACAGAAGGTCTTGCTATGGTAAATTTTAATGCTGGGAGGTAAAACTGGGATGAGATTGAACTGTGGGTTAAAACCATGGGGTACTCTGTTTTTGTTTATCAAGGAATATCAAGCAAAATCCTCTTGTGCTTTTGCCATTTTGTTAGAAGCTTTACCAAATGGCCGGGCAGAGCAGGACCTTCTTGTTTCATTTGATGAATACAGGATGTAGCTTTAAGTGTTCCAGTTTTGTGAGCAGAAAGCATAGTGGTTGTTTGCTTTCTAATTATTCTGTTGTTGGACCTCCTTACTCTTTTTCTAATTTTATTTATGCCCCCCAAATCAATGTAGGTGAATGTCCCACTACAGAAAAAGGAATGAACAATTCAGAACCAGAGGAAAACACGGATGAGCATCAAGGTAGCCTTAGCTTGGAAATTTGATTTTTGCAGTGACAGAAATGCATCAGGTTTCTCTGTGTGCAGTTATCATTGTGATAGCATAGGAGATATGTAACATGTGCAGGGAAATAGTTCACCTACTTTGGAAGCTAGTTACTCAGCATAAGGTCTTCTTGCCTGTGCAGTAAAAAAGCTATATGACCATCCAGAGCAAGCTCCTGAAAAAGATGGTGGCCTGTCAAGATTCCTGAGTTGAAGAAGTTATTTTGTAGCCTCACTTAATTTTTCTGCAAATAGGAGTTGCAACTAGCTGTGTAGGTTGCAACATTGATTTTGCAGATGGGTATGGCACCCATTTTGTGATGGTTCCCATAACACTTTGTACAAGTTTCAAATGTGCCTACAGATCTGGAAAGATGGTGATCCCTTCTTTAATCTGCTCTTTAATAGCGTATTAGGATTTGATATTTTTGATGTGTTTTTCTTTATTTTATATGCCACCTTATGAAGGCTGTTCCTGAAAGGCAGCCTGTAGTTACTGTTAAAACTGAAGATCATGATCATGATGTTCCGTTCCTGCTCCCTTCACTCCAGTGGAGCTCTGTTTGAAAGAAGTTGCCTTTACTTATTTCCACCAATTTCTTCCTCCCACTGCCCCTCTCCCCCAATTCTGTACATTCTGTCCTTTTCTGAGGAAGTATTGACCTCTCAAGAGGGCACAGGAGGCTGCAGAGATGAGGGGAAAGGAATTTCCTTTTACAGAAGCAGCTATCTAGCTCGGTTGTAAACCCATACTAGCATTTAACTTTTTAGGAACAGTTTGGCACTGTTGCTTTGAAAAAAGAAAATAGTGACTGCTACATTTTCAAGAATTAATTTTTTAAAAGTTTGTCTTGATTTTTTGATTAAACTTGAAACATGTAGGTTATTATGTTGGATCTCTATTTTCCCCTTTTTCAAAGAAAGATAAATGCTACTCTTTATTTGTGATCTATGAATGTTTTCCTTATTGTTTGGGGACTATTCAGAGATGTTAATCTTGATATTGGATGTATAATTTTAAAAACCTTATTCTTTTGCTGGAAGAATAATAAATACTATATTCGTATGTTTAATGCTATTGACAATATTTTAGCTTCCAGAGAATAATCTAAGTGCAGACACATTTTAGTTAATATTAGTTTGTGCTGTATTGAAATCACTGCTTTTATTTGTTGTGTCTTTTCATTTTATCCAGGTAAATTCAAGTGGAAAGAGACCATAAAAGCTGTCCTGAAGCAAGCACCTAACAATGAAATGTCAATAAAGAAACTAAGAAAAAAGGTATGCGGACACTTTAAGAAACAATATGACAACAATCAAAGTAGCTGGTCTGCATAAGTAACACACGTACATACACACACAAATAAAATAAGAATAAAAATGACAGTGGTATGCATTTCAGTGTTTGCTTATGTGAATACAAAGCAAGTGTGGACTGCTAATTTGTCAAATTCTTATTAAAGAAGCTGTTGCTAATAGAGGATAAGAGTAGATCACCACTGCAGTATTGCTGCCTGCATTTTTCTCTTTTGACATTCTACCAAAGCATCTGTTCTAAAATGTAAAAAAAAATATGAGCAGCTAGAATTTTGAGAAATTCCATAAACCTCTAAGCAAAAGCAAAATTTGCTTTTTTTATTTTTAAGGAGTATTTTCAAGCTGTGGCTGGTTGAATGCATATCCACAGATATGGAGGGCCAATTGTATATGTAATGTTTTGCTAGTTGTATATTGCTATATTATCTATGGTGAGTGCAATTGAAAATTGTTTATAACAATAAAAACAAAAGTGTAAGACTTAATGTTGGTCAAATGGCACTAAAAATCTTGTGCAAATAGATGTTTTTAAGTGCCCCCCCCACAGAAAGAGGTACTTGAGGTGGATGCCAGCCACCTGCACTCCAAAAATGAGAATACTTGTTTTTCAGCAGAAATGTTAGTATGAAGGAGTGTTGCTTGGAATAACAGACCACTCCCTGGCCTTTTAGAGCTCTAAAAGTCAAGCTATCACTATCAGCTGTTTCCAGGGCTGGTTGGCAATGCATATTTTTATACACTGGCAAACTAGAATTGCAGCTACATATTAAAGATAGTAAAGAGCTCTTAGCCGTGGAAATCCATGGGGTGTCCTTGGACCTGTCACACGCTCTCAGCCCCAGAAAACCCACCTGGTAGTGTCATCTTAGGGTCACCATAAGTCAGAAACTGCTTGAAAGTGCACTAGCAACACAACAAAAAATCTGATTAGGGAGTTACATTGATGGAATGAGGAAGCAGCTCATGCTTGCATACATGTTTGGGGTTAATATGTGTAGTTTCTTGAATGTGGATATCTTGAGAAGTCTCAAGTTTGATTTCTCTAAAATTTGCATGAAAGTCTTGAAATACAGCATGTTTTCTTTTTTTCTTTTGTGTAGGTTTTAGCCCAATATTATGCTGTAGCTGGTGATCATCATAAATCTGAAGAGGAAATTCTGGCCCTTTTTAATAAGAAAGTCAGAAACAATCCAAAATTTAGAGTTTTAAAGGAAAAAGTTAAACTTATAAAATAGTTTTAGGTAAATGATCTGATTTTCTGTATTGTATCCAATTTGTTAACAGATATGGAAATAGTTTAATAGCAGCAAGATTCAGCTGTACTTAATTGTCAATTCCTTTTCTTTCACTTAACATTTATATTGATTGAAAATATATTTTTTGTAAAGCAATAAAACTCAATTTTTCTGTTATGATTTGAGAAGTGTTCCAATTTTTTCTTCAAAATCTGTTAACGTGTATTCCATATACATTCAAGTGCATCATAACATATTCTGAATCAGTAGTGCCCAACTGATAATGATTAGG